>JAOTRH010026289.1:0-21548 GCA_034768845.1 Heliamphora exappendiculata | reverse complement strand
CAGATTGTATCTCAGCTTTCTCACCTATCTGAATTGAGATTTCTGTCTTGCTCTGTTTCTGAACAGCTCTGTGTATCGGTATTGTTGTCTTGTTGTTGTGTCTTTCTCATAGGGAGATGATCAATATATAGCCACAGAGAAAGGAGAGGGATCACAGAGAAGTAAGGGTCACAGGGAATTCAATTTCCACTTATAGAAATTGAATTCCAGCCTGTGTCTCCTCCACTTCTCTGTCTCGTCCTCTTCCTCTTCTGAGACCTTAGAGCTCCCAGGAGAAGAACAGAGCACCTGGCTCTGTCTCTTCCTCTTCTCCGTGAGCCTGCCCCTTCATCTTCCTATGAGAGAAGCCAACCAGCCTTCCATTATGGAGGGTTATCCCCTGAAATCAATAGCCACTCATGGCTGTTGGTTTTCAGACTTCAATTGCAATTGAATGGCCAATTCAATTGTAATTGCACAGCTATTGAAATTTAAATTTTCACGGCCAATAAAATTCACAGATTCCAACACTATGTTCATTTGAATAATTTTTATATGATCAAAAATCATGTGGTCCAAACGATCTTAGTCACACATTGATATAAAACTCATACATTTTTTGTGGTAAATTTTATATCAGTGCACGACTGAAGTTGTTTAGGATCCCATTGATCTCAAGAGCTACTCTTGGCACATAACGGTGGGTTCAATGTACTCCATGAGAAGAAATCTTATTATTATTATTATTATTATTATTATTATACTTTTAAATTAATGCATAATTAATCTCATTAAAAATTGTAATTGGCCCATGATGATATAGAAATATTGTATCACTACTTTTATTGTATTGCACTAAATTTATTTTGTCAATGTTCTTATTTTAAACATGGATAATACATTTATAGTTTTTGAGAGGCCACGGCACAAAACTCACAAATTATTGACTATGAATTGAGATGTTTGACACAATTATAAAAATGTAATTTCAAAAATTTAACAACCACTTTATAAAAATAAATACCAATCGAGTTGTTTTTTTTTTGTGATTTATTTCAATAATTCTTTGGTCCCATATATTGAAAATAGTGTTTCTGCTATTGTAACATGTAACATGAGCCTATTATACACCGATTTCAAAACATGAAATTTTGCTCAATGCAATTATAAGAATTTATGTATTTACAAAACCAATGTGGATATATTAATAGGTATCTGCGCATTGATTGAGCTATTAAAAGGGTTTCTTGGTATTAATTGAAATATTTTATTTAATTTGTGTTATATTAATAAAGAATAATTAATTATTGACTAATTCAAGAATTATAATTAATTATTGACTAATTCAAGAATTTTAATCCTATATAATAATTGCAATTTCAGTTCATAAATGAGGCCCATCAAGAAAAGATTTTTGGAGCCACCTCTAGTTGCTCCGGAACTATGTAATAAATTTCCACTTTCAGCTCTCGTTTGGCAACCAGTTTAAAGCTGACTTAAAATTGATTTTTTTTAGTTTTTACTTAAAGTTCAAAATGCAAAAAAGCCTTGTTTTTTCTAACTCAAAGGCTTTTAGCCTTTTTTGTTTTTTATATAATTTTTTTATATTTCTTAAATATTATCATTACTTTTATTATATATTTTTATTTTTTTTATAAAAAATATATTTTTAAAATTTACTCGTCAAAATTTATCAAACATATTGAATATAAAATTATTTAAAAATAAATTTTAAAAAATTATAATAATGATTTAAAACTACTTTAAGCTTTTAGCTTAAAAACTACTTATATCCCAACCAAACAAATTTTTTAACTTTTTACTTTAAAGTGACTTAAAACTAAGAAGTCAGCTTAAAGCTTGTTTGCCAAACGAACTCCTAATTTGCCAATGAAAAATGCCACAGGGCATTGAAGGTTTTTTCAATTTAGCTCCTTGTATATATTACAATTTTTTTTTTACTTTGTGCACTTCTCTTACCTTGAGCTTTCAATTTGGCACCAATTGTTGTCTTTTGGGGAGAACATTAAATGCACTTCTCTTATCAGCTGGATGAGATTGACAAAAGTACGATAATTTAAATTTAAGGACCAAACTAGATTATATGTGTAAAGTAGTGTACTTTACCTAATTGATATCCCCATTAGGTAAATTACACTCTACACCTCAAGCTATTATCTAATTGTTACTTTGGCCCATAAAATTTTAAATTTTTCGAATTTGATCCTTGTACTATTGAATTTTTCGGTGTGCGCCAAATTAAAAATAATAAAGTTACAGTCACCGCTCATTCTACCGCATAATCCACCACCAGCTCACATGGCAAAGAGTTTTCTTTCAAACTTATTACAAGCAGACTGCTTTCACTCACTTTAAAAAACTCTTAGTGAATGAAGAAAAGATAGACATATACTAAAAGAAAGACATCCATCTCCTTATTTTCATACCTTTGACTTGCTTATCCATCTTTCAACCTCTATAAATAACTAAAAGCAGACAACATATAAGCAGCATTTATCATAGAATAAGTAGTTGCTCTTGCTCTATCCTAGGAGGAGGAAGCAATCGACAAGGAGAAAATTTCTAGCATAAACTACCGAAAATCCTCCCACCATTTTGCGTTTGGATTAAAATTGAAATTTGGTTAGTACCCTATTTGGATGTCCAAAAAAAGTATTTTAGATCTTTTGTTTTTTAGAAAACAAAAAAAGAAGAAAAAAGGTAAATTATTTTGGATAATATGGGTATTTTTTCTTACTTTTAAATTATTTAGGATAAGTTTTTACTTTTTTAAAAAAAATATTATATCTAATATGTCTTTAATTTTTGCATTTAAGCTAGAGTCTGTTTGGGATTCTAAAAGGCTAAGCTTTTTTAAAAGTATAATCTTTTATTAAAATAATAGAAGAAATAAAAACTTAAATTGTTTGGGATAATAAAATTTTTATCTTTTGAAAATAGAGTGGATTTTTTTATTAAGGGCATCATTGTTATTTTATTCAATAAGAAATTAAATAATTTAGAATATGAATAGATTTTTTTCCTGAAAAAAAAGAGAAAAAATTTGTGATACCCCAACCCTAGAAAACAAAAATAGTGGTTTCTAGAGTTGCGCCTGTGCCTTCTCGATTTCCAAAAAAAAAAATTATGATTTTAAAATTTATAATTTTTTCCAATTTGAACACCATTTCCATTTAAATTAAAATATTGCAAAATGAGGAAATTCTCAAACTGAGAAAATTTTCTCTATTGCAAGCAGAGAAATTTCTCAGTTCATTTTTTCTTACAAAAATTTATGCTTTATATATATAATTTGACCTTGATAAATTGGTTTTAAAAATATAAATTTTATAAAAAGGGACCAATGTATTAAAAGTTGTGAAATTATAAAATTTTTACCTAAAATGTAAATAACTTGGTACAAACTCCTTAAACAAGTATAAGTTTATCACATAAAATCAGAAATTACATTTAAAAATATAACCTTATCTTTAAAAATATTAACAATTGGACCAATCCTACTACAAACTTTATAAATAAAACTAATAATTAATTATGCTTTTTTTTTAAAAAAAATGACCTTATAATCTCTTTTGGGCCTCTAGTGTGTGTCGGTGACAAAGAATTAAAACACAATTTTTTCTTTTTTAATTTTTTTCCCTGTTTTCTTTTTTAGTAAGAGTCCTATTTATACAAACCATACGCAACTATCAAACCAAGACACGTTTGTCAGCAAACTGAGAAAGAAAATAATTACATTGAGAAATTAGAACTTATAAATATCAACTTTTACTAAGGGTCTTCAACTTGCCCTAAAAAAAGGCAATCATGAGCCTTTGTTTGGTTTAGTTTTCTTTTAAAGTTTTTTGTTTAAATTTTTTTAAAAAGCCAACTTATTTAGTAAAATCACATTGTAATTAATTGAAATTTTTTCACATCTTTTCATATCTGCTTTTTTATAAAAAAAATTAAAAAATCAAAAAACATACAAAAAAAAAAAGTTAAGCCAAACAGATATAGAGTTGTAATCATCAAAAAGAAAAAGTAATACTATGTACACAAACAAACAACCGCATACCAACCACAAAAATTAAATCTTGACAATTCATTTGCACTGGAATCAATAACACTTATAAATTTCAATATAAATTGATAATCAATAGTAACTTTTTATGATTTTTGTAATTGATTGTGTACAAAGCATTTTTCAAAAGAAAAAGACTTGTGCAAGCCACTTGATGGCTTAAAACTTAAGTGTACCTTATGGTGTTGAAGAAGAAAGTAAAAAACACAAAAAGAAAAAAGAAAAAAAAGTTTAACAAAGACTTGGGAAATGATACACACCAATGGAACTAAAAGTCTTTCCATTTTGGCTCCTTTTAAGTATTACAGTTTTTCACTTTATCCCTTATGAATTGCACGTTTCTTAATTTGACCTTTCAATCAAGGGACAAGAAGTGTTTTCCATTGGAGATATGATAATTTAACTACAAAATTTTAAAATTTAAGGACAAAAGTTAAAACTAATACTTTGGGGGGGGGGGGGTTTGGTGTGTAAAGTTCAGTTCTTGTTCCTTTTAGTTTATTTGGTCCACCTTAATTTTTTTAAAGTCCCTATGACCATTGTTTTAAAAGTTTTTGAGTTAAGATTTTCTAATTTGATGTTGAGCAATTTTATAGATAAAATTACCATTATTATTCCCACTATCTTAATTATTTAGTACGCATCTCTTACCACTTCATTACCGTTTTCAATTTTGGCTCCCAACTGTAACTAGTTTTTGTCGATCGACGATCACCATTTTCAGCGAGTGTTTTCCAACAATTTTGGGGTGATCATTTTTTGGAGACCTCTAATAATTATTAGGTGACTTTTTTGGTGACTCGCAAAATAAATAAATCTATTTTCTTTAAGATCAATTACACAAAACAGATAGACTTTACTATTCATTATATTTATTTGAACATTGAAATTTCTTTTATATAAAATCATACTATATCTACTACCATCACCCTATTCGCTACCTTGACTATACAACAACTTTTTCTTGTATTCAAATAATTACAGGTATCTCTAATTTAAAGGTATTTGAAAATTTACTAGAGATGGTCGTGGCAGCTGAAGTGAAGGGATGGTTGTATAGATTAATATGGGTATTTTGACTCAATGGACTTTACCTCTTAAATTTCTTTTTATGACCAAAATATTATAATATATCTTCATTAATGGTGGTTCAATTCTCTACGACAAATATATACGGCATTAATTGAACATGTTTTCATTTTTTCCCTTTTTGTCATAATTCCATGCTTAATAGAAATTTTGACATAGTTAGCACTTGATCCACGTTGTCAATTACTCTATTATTATAGAAACATGACTTTAGAATCTCCTTTTGTTAGTGAACAATTCTACAATGGTAATCACTTAATATTTGAGAGATTTTTCACTTAATAGAATAAATTGCGATACATAACTGTTATACGGTATCAGTGTAAATCTTATAATATTTCAATTAAAAAAAAAAGTTTTCAGCTAAAGGTCAAAAAAATAAGTTTTAATGCGTAAAGTTTATTAATAAAATTTTTAACGCGCGATATCCAATCGTTTACGACACAGATAAATTTAACACAAATAGATAAATTTATATGTACCGTATATAAATAAATTTATTTGTGTTTTTTATACAGATAAATTTATTTATGTATTTTTAAAACATATATCAAGTATATAGATAAATTTATCTGTCTTGTATAAATAAGCAGACAGATAAATTTATCTGTATAAAGAATACCGTGTCTTTTCAAAATACGTATAAAGTATACAGATAAATTTATTTATATGCTTATTTATCAATACAAATAAATTTATCTGTATGCTTATTTATGCAAGACAGATAAATTTATCTATGTGCCTTTTTAAAACGCGTATAAAGCACACAGATAAATTTATTTATGTATTTTTAAAATATGTATTAAGTATATAGATAAATTTATCTGTCTTGTATAAATAAACAGACAGATAAATTTATCTGTATAAAGAATATCGTGTCTTTTCAAAATACGTATAAAGCATACAGATAAATTTATCTATATGCTTATTTATCAATACAGATAAATTTATCTGTATGCTTATTTATACAAGACAGATAAATTTATCTATGTGCCTTTTTAAAACACGTATAAAGCACACAGATAAATTTATCTCTATGATTATTTATACAAGACAAATAAATTTATCTGTGTACTTTATACATGTTTTGAAAATATACAGATAAATTTATGTTTCAGGGTTCAATTGAATTTCACGCGTTAAAAATTTTGTTGATGGATAAAAAATAAAATTATCACTACTTTAAAAACTTAAAACTAATTTTTCGTTAAAAGAACTCGCACCTATGATGAAAGACCAAAAGAAAAGTTACCTGATAAAAGACTAAAAAAAAGGCAACACCTAATAGATTTCAAAAACTACTGTAGGTGAGGCTTACTAGATAGAAAATAATTTAATTTCGCTGAAATGTATAATGTAGGGGTATCTATAGATTAGATCGATCCGTTTAAACCGTCCAATTCAATATGACTAACACGATAATGGATAGTTTTTTTCATAATGTAATTGGGTAACAGGTCTTTCAAATTTTTTTTTGGGATAATAATCGAGTTACGAATTTTGAGTGTAGATACTGGCTGAACACAATATCCAAAAAAAAAAAAAAAGCAGCGTATACAAGGCAATTGATGGCTTAATTTGTTCAATTTATCTTTTCTTTTCCTTATTTCATTTTTATTTTCTTTAATTTTTATTTGTATTCTTTTCTTTCTTCGTGGTCTTCATAAGGTTCATATAATTTAAGGTTGAGATTCAAAGCAATTGAGATCTCACCTGAATTGGTGCAATTAAGTTTGTAGGGCCCACTTTGGGTTCCATTTCTATGATCTAAATTGCTATCTAGTAGATCTTTCAAGCTGATCAATCATGCAAAAAAAAATAATTTAATCAGAGTATCAATCTCTATTTCATCCAATCACATTCATCTAGAAAAAAAATGGATATTATCCTTAGTTTGTAAAATTATTCATGCACTTTTTTCAAATTGAGTATTAATTTGAGAAATAACAATAAATATCTCTGATTAATTTGATTTTTTATATAGTTGACTTGTTCAACAAATTCTATCAGTTGTGCTGTTGGATCATCAAGATACGGCACCGAGATGGGTCTCGCCAAATGAACTACTCCAACTAATGCAATCGAGTTGAGAATCTCATCCCTAATTTTATCAACGTGGGACATGGTTTCATGGAAATAAATGCCTTGTATATAGCTGTATGATCATCAATGATCTATACTCCCACATGCCTTGTATTGCTGTATGATCATCAATTATCTATACTCCCACATGCCTTGTATTGCTGTATGATCATCAATTATCTATACTCCCACATGCTTTTGTCTATCAACAAAGGGGAGAGGCATCTTGTAGCCCGTTGGGAATCAATGTCATATTGTTTGGATATATTATTAATAGTCATTTAATATAATGTTGGGATATCTTTATCTCATAGTTTAAATTTCTAGGTTAGATATAAAATTTTTATATTGCAAAATAGAAATTTTACAATATAGAAGAATATATATATATATATTAGATGACAAACACATGAGTGGGGTGTTAGAAAATGATTTCACATTGTTTAATTTGGTTTGAAATAAATGACAATTTCATATAATGTTAAGAAACTCTCTACTTAATAACATAAGTTTTTGGGTTGGATACATTCTTTTCACACTATTAAGGGTATTAGAGTTTTTAATTAAGGGTGTTACAGTATTTTTTTAAAAAATATAGAGTATTTAAGAAGTATATAGGCTTTTTCTCTTTAAAAAAAAGTAAAAAGAAATAGTAAATTTTTAGATATGCCAAACTCTGCAATTTAAAAATATTTTTTTTATAAAAAAAATCATTTTTTAGAGACACTAAATAAGGGCTAAAAAAGACTTACACCACTCAAAGTTAAATGCAACGTCAACCGGTCGGTGCTTAAATGCGTCATTCAAATTCAACAGTATACGTTGGGCATATTTTTTGGTTTGGTGTTGACTAATTTGTTTTACCAGTGTTTCATCAAAGTGGAATGGTAGGCCAAAAGTGGGAGAAAATAGTAAAATACATTCTGGATAATTTTGTTCAGACGAGCGTTCGAACGATTTTAAACAGAAAGAATTTTGTCTGGTCGAGTGACCAGACGATTTCACCCAAAAAGAGTTGCATCTGGACGGGCGTCTGGACGGTTCGCAAGGATCTGTTTTGCAATTGAGAAAGGACACAGATATTCTGTCCGAACAATTTCACCCAAAAAGAGTTGCTTACGAACGAGCATTCGAACGGTTTACAAGAATCAATTTCACAATTGAGAAAAGACACAAAAATTGATAGATACAAGACTCGAGGTAAACGACAAGTAGGGCATGGGAGACAACGAGATGACAAGAACGGCACTCGGGAAACTCTTCTTCTCCAACCTCCATGAATTGTAGTCGTAACATGAGCGGGCCAGCGGCTAGTTTTTCTCATTTTATGGTTCGATGAAACTCTATCCGGGTATTTTGATCATAGTTAAGATTTTTGGTTTCTTTCAACAATAAATTTAACTAGTTGTAAGATGGTTTAGATATTAAGCTTGTGTTTAGACTAGCTTATTTTTTAAGTTTTTTTACTTTTTAATTTTTTTTTATAAAAAAATAAATATAAAAAGATGTGAAAAAATCAACTTAGGCTAAACCGGTAGGCTTTTTTACAGGCTTTTAAATAAAAAAATTTTAAGAAAAGTTAGTCTAAACATATGCTAAATTTTGATCAACGAGCTTTATTGGTTTATCAGTTTATGCTTTTACTTTATGTAATTATGATTGCGATATTATACAATTGTTATTTTTCGTCGTATTTGATTAAAAACTTGAAATAATATATTCTATGATATAGGACAAATTGTGCCACGTTATCTATGAATAACCCGTGCCAATCGAAAATATGTTATGCTAGGTTTTTGATTGAATATCTTTTTTTGATAACTCAATTCGAGTTTGTACCCAAAACGAGGTCAAGTTAAATCACGAAGAAGTTACCGTATTTTAACAAATTTATTTTTTACATTTAGTTGATAAAAATATAAAATTCTTTTGATTAATAACTAGATTAATCTTTTTAATTGTAAGAAATTGTGACTTAGCCCATATGTCTATGCGGAACGATACCTGATTCTTATCATTATTCTACTAAATAATAATTTTTACTTAGATTATAAATATTTAATTTTAGTGCAATAACGATAGGAAGGGTGGCCCGTATGTTAGGCCACTTAGCTAATCGCCTATAAGGCTTCCAAGTTCAATATGGCCCCAAATTTATAAGATTATTTATAATATATATTATTATATATATTAATTGTAAAAATAAATCTTATTGTAAAATTTTTAAAAAATATTATTTGCGATATTTAATAAAACCTTTTTTAATACATACTATTATACGCACCTCTTTAAAAAGCTATTGACAAATAACCATAAAATATAATTTATGATGTCCACAAATAAAATATATTATAAATATATTAGGCCCAATTTCATCAAATTAAAAGCTTATATAGTAACTTTTTAAATAAAAAATAATTTAAAATAAAAAATTTCAATTGAAGTTTTAAAATCAAAGAATATCTTTTTAAATTAAAATTTTCATTCAATAGTCGTCTCATAAGACTAGCTAAAACACATTGCATTATTGTAGTAGTGATATTTAATTTTCTTAGAACACTAATAATTAAAAGGTTTAACTTTTTATTTTTATTTTTGTCACTTACAACTAATTTATTGCTATTTCTCTCTCTTTGTTGGTGAATTTTTTATTTGATCGATTATATCATAAAAAAAAATTAAAATTAATAGTGAATCATCACTAT
Source organism: Heliamphora exappendiculata (assembly GCA_034768845.1). Lineage (NCBI taxonomy): Eukaryota > Viridiplantae > Streptophyta > Magnoliopsida > Ericales > Sarraceniaceae > Heliamphora > Heliamphora exappendiculata. Next base: position 11,609 of record JAOTRH010026289.1, on the reverse strand, counting down.
TATCAATTAAAGAGAATATATTAAAAAATTAATTATGAAGATTTAATCATTAATTTTATATCTCAAAAACCAAAAATAAGAAATCAAAAAATAAAATACAAAAATAAACTTAAAATAAGCGATTTGAATTTAAAAATATTACCTAAAACCTCTAAAAATGTCGAACCACCGCCTAAACAACTGATATCATCAACGAATTCGGTAATTTATTCCGATAATATTTGAGTCATTTGCTTTTGGTGCTTGTAGCACCGTTCATGATTAAAAGTGCATTAAAGCAGAAGAAGAAAGAATTTAAGAGCAATGGTTCTATAAAATAAAATAAAAAATAAAAAAAAAAAATAAAGGAATAATGGTCGTGTCTAAGTCTAATCACCCACGGATACATACCATCCAAATTGCATGTAAAACGAGACACGTGATCTTCTGTCTTATTGCATTAATAATTGCACAATTGTATTTTAAAATCTTTATTTTTAATATTCTAATCGAATCTCAAAACAGTAAAACACTAAAGCTAGGATTCAAACCACCGCATATCACACCGCTTTCTTACGTGGCACTTTTTATCAGCGTATGCATTAGCACACTCGTACTGTATTTTATTTGGTATATCTTTATAAATAAATTTTTATAATTTAATTCATTTATTATCTAGAATTTGTTTTAAAATTTTAGATTTATCTGATATCTGTACCCAAGTGATTGAGAAATATTTGTTTAACAATATTTTTTTAAATTATAATTTTTATTTATATATTTATAAAATAGTATTAAGAGATCTTATTCAATCATTTAGTTACAGATATCGGATGAATCTAAAATTTTACATACAAAATAAACTCGACAAGTTATATGTAATGAACGAATTAAATCATAAAATATTATTCAAAACACACACAAAATAAAGCACGAGCATTTAGGCGCAGCACACTTCCCGTGTGTATGCATTCAGATTGATCGCTACGGTTTTTTTCTATTTTTTTTCTATTCAACAGTGGATTAATTTGTGTATTTTTTTAATCAAAATTAATTTATTTAATGAAGATGTAATTTATTGCATGTGAATAATTTGTTAATGCATATTATTACATATAATGTATTATCTATTTATTTTATCAATTGATTAAATATTTATAAAAGGATATATATATATTTATAAAAGGATGTATAAAATTTCAAATGAATCTACAAATTTGGAGTTTAATGAAAATGATGCTTGTGTGGAGGAATATGTTACTAGGAAAAACTAATCAAAGTATAGAATTGGAATATTTGATCTTTTATTATGATTACGAATAACAATATGCACTCTTATTATTATAATTTGATTAAATTTTTTTATGCTGTCCATAACCATTGAATTTTTATTTTTAATTTTTAAAAAAAATTAGCATTCATTATAAAAAGTACGTGATATGGTAACTAGTAATTCTCTATATATGATGATGAATAGCATTACAATCTTAACCAAAAAAAAAATGATAAATCAATCACAAATAACATATCATAATTTTGTAATTGATCCAAGTATAGAATTAAAACATTTGTTCTTTTATCATGAGTATGGTATGGAATACTCATATTATTATAATTTGGTTAACATTATTTTTTTTATGCAACCCAAAAATATTGAATTTTTACTTTGAATTTTTTAAGAAGACCAGCATTCATTACAAAAATCACGTGATATGGTAATTAATAATTCTCTAGATATTGGGCTAAACAGCACCACAATGTTACCAATAAGAGATAATGAACGTGTCACAAATAACATGCCATAAAACTATAGTTAAACTTGTATTTGAAGATCTTTTTAATTAATTAGTGTGTTTGAAACTATTTGAACATATTTTGTGTTTGAATATTTTTTATTTAATTAGTGTATTTAAAATTATTTGAACTTATTTTGTATTTAAATATGCTATAAAGAGAAATTATTTGAACTCATCAATATTATCATATTTTGAATATATATCTAATAAAGTATTTTTAAATGTGATTTGTGATTTTGTTGAACAATTTAGAAGTTCGAAATATGTTACCAGAATTGTCCATATTTTGAATATATATCTAATAAAGTATTTTTAAATGTGATTTGTGGTTTTGTTGAACAATTTAGAAGTTCGAAATATGTTACAAGAATTGCCATTAGTTATTTTATTTTATTAATTCAAAAAATAAATTAAGAGTATGTAGAATGTATATAAACTTTTTTGCTTAAAAAAAAATTAGTAGACTTTATAGAGATACCAAACAGTCTAATTTAAAAATTAATTTTTTTACAAAAAAAAAACTTTTTAGATATGTCAAATCTGGGTTTATTGATTTTTTTTATATTTAGTAAAAAATTTGGCATCATTTAATTAAATTATTATATTTCTTAAAAAAAAATTTGTTTTTAGTTAAATTAATTGTTTTATTACAATTACTATTTTTATTAGAACAAGCAAAAATAAAAAAATCTAATAAAAAATCACAATTCATCTAAACAAAACCAACACTTAGTCGTAACATTCACCATGAAGATAAGCTTCACGAAAAACAAAAACCGCAACAATTAACCTGAGTGCATACGCTAATATAAGTGCCACGTATCAGAAGTGATGTAATATGCGGTGATTTGAACGGTGGTCCTAATTTTACTAATCTTAAAATTGTTATTACATTTAGGTTTATTTTGTAATTTAGATGGAATTGAATAAAATTAGAATGATAAATGATACTGTAGGTTCTATATATTTTTTTAATACCAATAAATTATTGAATATATTATGTGTACAGTGAGAAATTTAGTTCATGTTTGATTAATGTGAGATAAAAAATGTAAAATTATTTTTAATTATTAGATAAAGAAAAAAGATAATCTAGAATTTGGTACTAATAATATCAAGGGAGTCTAATTTTATTGATAGCATAAATAATATATTATTAATCTCTTATTTATCTAATTATTAGTTTTAATCTCAAAATACAAGCACGAAATTAGTTATAGCGTGACCCAAAATCTGATTTGTGAGCCTTAATCTCTTTTAAATCTATTCCAACTCTTTCTAATTTAACAATCCAAACATGCCTTTAAAATTATTAGGCTGCAAACATTTATGGGGACGAATGATAGAACAGTTATCACCGACACAACTCTTGCTACCGTCGGCAGAGTCTTGTCTTACCAAATTCAGACCAGAAATTATCTTATGGCCCACCCATTGAATATTATTTGCACTTTGAAAAAGAATTTGTTCTCATATTTTTAAAAGGGGTGAATAATAGTTACTCTTTTACTTTAATTACTCGAGGGGGTTTAAGATCCATGAGGTAAACACACTTTTTGATGAGATCCTACTCTTTTTCGTCGATGAGAGTATAATATATTATTCACTCCCTTAAGTCCCTTTAACGGATAGATTTGTAATTAGCTTTAAAAAGTTAATTTTTTTATTTTTTTGTTTTTAGTTTAAAAACCAAATTATGTTTAAAGGAAATTATTTAATAAATTAATTTTTAAATTAGTTTTTTAAAAATTAATTAATTAGATAAAAACTTATTTTTTCCGATAAATTACACTCACCTCATGAATGAAATGACACTGGATTTTTCTTATGTTAATTGTTAGTATTAAAATTTTCATTTATTACTAATGATGTTAAAAGTATTAGCAAAATTTACTTACATCATCATTTTATTTAAGGTAAATTATACTTACACATTCTGTATTTAAGGATTATATCACTGTTACTCTCTTTATTTTTTAAAATATCACTACACTCTTTTACTTTTTAAAAATTATAACATTTAAGTCCAAATTAACTTTCTGTTAATGGAAAATACTGTTTCAACAGTATTTTCATTATTTTTTTTATTTTTTATTTTTTTAATTTTATTTAAAAATTTATAATTAAAAAATAAAAAATTACTAAATACAAAAATAAGTAAAAAAAAAACATAAAATTTAATTTATTAATTTATTTTTATTTTTAAGTTTTTAATTTTGATTAAAAAATATTAATTTTTATAAAAAAAATATTAATTTTTATAGTTAAATATTTTAACATTAGCTCAAACGAGTATAGTGAAATGTTCTATCTGAGATATTTTTTTTATCTTTTTATTTTTATTTTTATTTTTAATAAAAAATAAATTATTATATTTTTAAAACTTATTTAATTGAAATGATTTGAAAAAAAAGTATAATTTTCTTGACCAACGCACTATTTTGAATATTTTTTTTCCCTTTTTGATTCATCCTAATAAAAGGCAAGAAAAAAATAAATTAAATGAGTTCTAAAAATATAATAATTTATTTTTTTAACTAAAAATAAAAATAAAAGTAAAAAAAAAAAAAATCCAAGATAGAACATTTCACTATGCTCGTTTGAGCTAATGTTAAAATATTTCACCATAGAAATTAATATTTTTTTTTAATCAAAATTAATATTTTTTTATTAAAAATAAAAAATTAAAAATAAAAATAAATTAATAAATTAAATTATATATTTTTATTTTACTTATTTTTGTATTTAGTAATTTTTTATTTTTTAATTAAAAAATTTTAAATCAAATTTTGTAATTAAAAAAAATCAAAAAAGAAAAACAAAGAAAACATGGGGTGTAAGTGTGAAAACAAAGAAAACAAGGGGTGTAAGTGTGAAAATACTATTTTTTCGTCCAAAAGTTAACGGAAAGTAAACGAAAAGTTAACTTTTGAACCAAAGTGTTACAAAAATTAAAAAGTAAGGGGGTGCAGTAATATTTTAAATATTATAAATGTGGTGACAGTAATATAATTCTTAAATACATGGGGTGCAAGTATAATATACCCTATTTTTTGACTATTCTAAAAGATTTTATTTCTAAAAGTTATTAATAACATAGATAATTTTACCCCTATTCTATAAATCTGCAATAAGTTATTAAAGGGAGTAATAATTACCCTTACTGACATGGCATTTATTTTTAATTAGTTTTGTATTTTAAATTTATTTAAAAAATTTGACAACTTTTGTTATATATATATATATATATATATATATATATATTAATAATACTTATATTTTTAGAACTTACTCGTCATAAACTATAAAATAATATCCATATTGAATATAAAAATTTTAAAAATATTAAAAATGTGAAATTTCTCATTCTCGTGAAAGAATGAGAACTTAGTGTATAATGCACAAATATTGATGTGTGGGGTGAATCTACAAGAATGAGAGAGAACATAAAGAACTATGTCCACTTTGTAATGCTCCCGAAACCAAATAATTTCAATAATAAGAAATCTTCACATAAACAACCATAATGAATATGGCCTTAAAGCTTTATAACCATATGTGCATTATATACGACATAAATCCTGAAATAAGATTTAACATAATATAGATCAAATATCTAGAAATTTAAACCACTTTTCGCTCCGTATCAACAAACTATAGAATCTCTTTCAATACCTGAAACGGGTGTTAAACAAACACCGTAAGCCAATACTCAATAGGATATGACTACTCAAAAATAAAAGTATGATATGTAAAAAAGAAAGTTCTGAAACAAAAAATACATGATATATATGGAAAACAAATTTTCCAACCAAACAATGAAAGCTCCGAAGAATCTATTTTCTCGTGATTCACACACAATCCAACCAACGTCCACCATTTTACCGATTTTCAATACAATCTACAACCCACACTTTCACAACTCTCATCTCCTGAGTTTATCAAATCCCATGATACCACCCAAACCGAAGTCCCATACGGTCAAAATGCTCCACAGCTATTACAATCACTAAGGTTAATATACGCAGCACAGGCTAAATACTTAACAGGTATACGCTCACCTTCATCGATCTAACATATGTCGCTCAACACACTGTATCACGTATGCGTAACCCATAGGTTCACATATAAAATCTCATGTACTCGATCCACTATTGAACCTTTAGAAGATCATAATTAATCACATTCTTCAACAATGTAATAAGACGTTATCTTAACAATAATTCAAACATCATTCCTATGATTTATTAACACAACCATTATCAAATAACAACACATTGACACACGCCTATTATCACACGCATTGCCATCTTTTACGGTCTTTCACTAAAGGACAGACAACCCAACCTAATTATGCACACCTTTTCAGAAACACCATCCAAATGGTAGAGCACCCTTGCACTCTTTTACGGGATTTAACTGAAGGGTAGGGCACCCATCTTGCACAAGTTTTTGATCTTTTACCGAATAGCAATGTAAACCCAAATTAATTTCATTACAATCTCAATAGATATATATACCCAACATATCATCAGTAATATTGGTCCCCCAACCATCACTACGGATTTCACCTAAATGTCACATGTATACGCTGCATGATCAACAATCCAATTATCATAATAATCCACAATAGCCTTGGTCCCTCGACCCTTATTCTGGTCTTCACCTTAAGTATCTCATGTATTCACTATACGGAAATTTGTTCAAATTACAACAAGCAATGAAAATTTTCACAAATTTTACATCCAACGTGATTCTGAATCGATAATTCCAATTGAACTATATTTTCCCAAATATATGAAAGGACAAAAACTTCCAAGGATTAGGATCACCACTAATCTTTAAGTCGAATTCAATATCAAGGCTAATCTCTAATAAGCTCTAAACATGGTTCACCCTTTCATATTGAAAATAGATAAGATTTCAAACAACACTTTAAATTACTTATGTTCCCATTGAAACCTAACTTTCACATCCAACGAAACTGCTAATGAGCCCCAAACCATCAACCTATATTTATAATATATAAAAAAAACCAAGTCACTCCAGATTAACATCATCTCACTTCCAACCTACCAAGGCACGTGACCCGCCCACGGGAACTCACAACACTCAATCGATCCCAAAAGGGTAAACCTCTTTGAAAAAACCCGCTTTGCAACCCTTGTTTACAAAACTATTTTCTCCAAAATAATTTTAGAAAAGAGAGTTAAGCCATTAAAAAGGAAAACTCTTGGCACTTCCATTTTGTCACAAAGGGGTCCTAAAACGAAGCCCGTGTTATGCCCCAAAACCCAAGACATCGAGACTCGAGAGCGAAGCTGTCATATATGCATGTAGCCCAAGGAATAAGAGATTTGGTGAAAAGGTCCAACAGTGATAAAAATAATATTTCCTAAGAAATTCGACCAAAGACGTGCGAAAAACGGTTAAGAAAATAAGACATACCCTCACTATTTTAGTCATAACTCTTTCTTCAAAAGGAATTTTGATATAAGAGTAGAAACATTGGAAAGAAAACTTCCGGGACTTAAATTTGAGTACAAGAATGACTTGATTCGGAGTTCGGATAAAAAACTTATGATCGATTGAAATCGACTTAGTGCAGTCTAGTGATAGCTAGCACTTGAGCGCCTAGCAAGCGCCCGCCTCTAGAACATGCTGGAAAGATGGCGCTCGAGCACCTAACAAGCGCTCAACGAGCACCAGCTTCGGGAATTTTATGTTCTAGTGCATTTTTTGACGCTGAAAATTTCAACACTACAAACTTCTCAAGAGCATGAATTTAAATGTTCAAAATGCTATAAAAATTGACTTTAAAACCATAAAAAAATATCCCAAATTCATCCCAAAACTTTCCACCAGGATTATACACTTTCATTACTTCTACGTCACAATTCACAAGACCTATAGAGCTAGGGTTTCAAAGAAAGAGGGTTTTTAATTTATTTCTCATAAATAAATGAAATTAATCACATATTCGAGGTATCTATTCAAGATTCGTCAAGATCCTACTTTTTAGGTTAAAAATTCAAAACTTTAATCGAACCCGATATCCATGGGGACACCCAAATTCACCAAATCAAAATTCTATTATGTTGAAACGTTGCTCTCATCGAGTTTATCACTTTCTGTCCCTATGGCGTCGCCAGAATCCAAGCTAAAAGCCATCAAAAGAGAGAAGCTTGGAAGCTTCAAGTCTCCATCCATGGAGTTAGAGAAAGAGAGAGTGATGAGGGAGAAGAGAGGAGAACGTGGGAGAGGGAAAATGGGGGAAGAACCCGAAGTCTTTCAAGAGAAGACAAAGGGGTGTGGGACCCACCCCCACTCACATAACTCAAAAAAAAAATCTAATTTTTAATTTTATGATGTATTTCTAACTCACATACACGCATTAGCAACATTAAAATTAATGTTTTTAAATTCTCATTAGCTCAAATTTAATTTGTCAAAAATTATCAAATTTTAAAAGAATTCTTAATTTAAAATTCATGGGTCACCACGCACGCAGGTGGATCCACCCAAAACTCAAATGAGAGTTACGGGGCTCACTGGCACCCATATGTTAATCTACACATGTTTACCAATTTATAATTAACTAAAGTTTATTAATACCCATCATATTATTTATTAAATTAAATTAAAAAGAAACCGGGTCTCACAACTCTTCTCCCTTAAAAGAAATTTCGTTCCCAAAATTCACCATGTGTTCTCAAATCAACATTTTTCGCATATATTATCAACGATCACAAAACCAAGACGCCTAAGGATCTTTTAGCGATAAAGGTATCACTGCACCTCCGTATCCAAGAATAACGTACTATCGCACGAACACGTTCTGGAGAATTAAACATCCACCGATTGTCCCCGCGAGAAAGATCTCACCAACCCTAAGGTTATCCAAATGTCACTGATCCAAGGTTCCATCCACACCACCAACTACCGGATCACACTCCACATCGAATGTGCTCAATCCAAAGTGGTCAATTACCTAGCACAACACCTAGCACAACATCAAACTACAACCGAAACTAGTTTCAAACACTCTCTACTCTTCCCACAACAACTAAGGCTTTCACCTGGTATACCGTGCAACTAGTCCACCCTTGTCCCGAAACATATGACTAGGATTACTTTTGTATGCCAAAACATACAATGTCAAATCTTGACACTGTTCAAAGAGAGTCATATGCTTCCCACCTTACGCACAATCAAAACCTCGTTTGGGTCGTCACAATCAACTGATGGTTACAAAATCCCAAACCACATCATCACCAAACGTACGTCTATTATACCAACACCGAAACCAAAGGCATAGTCATCCTTGGGCGAAAACAATAAACTTCTAGTTGCAGAGAAAAGAACTCGCTGTGAATCATACAACCCAAGGCCAAGTTTAAACACCATACAACGAGATTCGCATATTACCTCTCAGCCATGTCCAACACTCAAACTCGATCACTAAATCCTTTACCATACTCATGCCAACCACAACCAAAGTTATGATTAATCTCATAGAGACTAATGGGGTAACGATCTCTCTCAAACTCCTCAAAGGTAGGCTTTAGGAACCTTTACAAAAGGACACCTTCTCCACGCAATAAGATTTTCACACTTAAATCTAGGCAAACGGGTTGATTATAAGAGTTCACGTCAATAGAGGGTGTTTAACCCAAACTCTACGAAAATTGAACAGCCCTTAACACCAATAAGGAACAAACTGGGATTCGAGAAGAACTACCTGACATCCAAAGAGCGGCTGACACCCCCACAAGTACTCTACACAAAACTTCACCTCTATTTGTGTTAGATTACACAACCAAACAACCATCCATCCTTCGCTACGGGCACCAGTTCTACACTTCGACACTAACTTCTTACACATCTCAAGCACCCACACCAACAGAGTAAAGAAAATAAACTCCTACCAAGGAATCTATAGGACAAGTCGTGAACTCTCACGACTAAGGAGGCACCAATCCACAAGGCACAACAAAACCGTTAAATTAAGAATCAGTCTGAAGATCTCGATGTTCCCACTAAAAAGGTGAAACAACTTAAAATCATCAACTCTCTGTAGAGGAATCAAGAGGTCAAGTACCAACTTTCACTTAACACGATTACATCATAGGGAAATCATAAACCATTCAGTTCACCAAACACTACACTCCTATACGGTCAAAAGGCGCCACAGGTATTACAATCACTAACGTTAATATACGCCGCACAAGCTAAACATTCGACATGTACATGATCACCTTCATCGATCCAACACGCGTCGCTCAACACACTGTATCACGTACGCGTAACCCATAGGTTCACATATAAAATCTCATGTACTCGAACCACTATTGAACTTCTAGTAGATCATAATCAATCACATTTTTCAATAATGTAATAAGACATTATCTTAACAATAACTCAAACATCATTCCCATGATTTGTTAACATAACCATTATCAAATAACAACACATTGATACAATGCCTATTATCACACGCATTGCCCTCTTTTACGGTCTTTCATCGAAGGATAGGTAACCAAACCCAATTATGCACTTCTTTTTGGGAATACCATCCGAAGGGTAGGGTACCCCTGCACTCTTTTACGGGATCAACCGAAGGGTAGGGCACCCATCTTGTGCAAGTTTTTGATTTTCACCGAAGGACAATGTAAGCCCAAATTAATTTTATAACCATCTCAATACACACACACACACACACGCACACATATCATCAGTAATATTGGTTCCCCATTACTATGGTTTTCACCTAAATACCTTATGTATATGTAGACGCTACATGATCAACAATCTGATTATCATAATAATCCAAAATAGCCTTGATCCCTCAACCCTTATTCTAGTTGTCATGTCCCAAACTCCGGGCCATGTGAAACACCCATAAGCAACCAAACAAGATACCCAACCCAAGAATATACTCTCAATTTAAACCATACATGCACTGTATATAAACGCTAAACGGCAACATTACACGGCTCCAACGCCTATAAAACATGTTATAAATATACATGTAACAAAACTAATAAAAAGAAAGACTACAGCTCTTCCACCTCTTCAGCACCTATAGATCAACCTTCGAGACCAGTACCTGAAGAAAAATAAATCCCACACCGTGAGCCAAAGCTCAGCAGATTCTAAACAACACATGCGATATAAGCTAAACATGCTCGATAAACGAAGTGCAGTTGTCGACTCTCTTTCAAGCAAATAAAACAATTTGATAACCGTTTTAGATCACGACTCGCCAGAGCCAGAAAACTATTTTCACATGCAAGGATAAGCGAGGATAAAAACCATTTGTCGACCCATTAGAGCCATGAAAATGATTCGTGTATTACGACTCCCGTAGGCCGATAATACAGTATTTCGACTCCCGTAGGTCGATAATACAGTTTTAAAAAAATTCATCTATTCGTCTCAAAATGCAATACATGCAATCCATGAACACGTGCCTCTTCAGGACCTCGTTTCAGTATTCAGATATCGCACACACACACACACACCCCTACACCACGCACGCAACCCATGCAACACATATTCACGGACTTTCACCGTAGGATCGCATCCCCAACTAATGCATCGTCTCAAACTTTCACCGAAGGACTGTAGCCCCCAATCGCACACACCGGCTTTCGCAGCCTACCTCGTGCGCCGGCTTTCGCATTCTACCACATACACCCACACACGCACACGTGCATCATCAACCAGGATTTTACATCTACTGGATCAGAGATTTATCTAATCCATTTCATACACATATGCAAACCTAAATCAGGAATTAAAGCATATAACCATGTATCAACATGACGCTCC
>JAOTRH010026268.1:0-21549 GCA_034768845.1 Heliamphora exappendiculata | reverse complement strand
AACAAAGAATTTGTACATGTTTTCTAAACTTTTTAGGTAACTTGACAACATGCATATTGTACATATTAGTTTAGAATTTAGTCACTTTGTTTTAAGATTATTTTGTAGTAAATCATGTTTAGGTAGTTTTGTATTTTTAACATTTCATTTTTTTAACCAAAGCATGTTAATTTAGATTGTTTAAACAATATTGCATGCTGGATTGTTCCATATATCTTTTAGTTAGAAATTGCATGCCTTAGAACTTAGGATTTTTTTTTTGACATTCATTTTTTTTGGAGTGTTATGTACATATTTTATGTATTTTCTATACTTGATTTTGAATGTTCTCTCATTGTCTCTATTTTTTTTTATTTGCATGCATTTGAAAAATTTTATTAAAGAACCAATGATGATTAGTAGAGCCTAACCTTACAGTTGGGCGAACGAAATGCCTAACACCTTTTCCGATTCGTAACTTATACCCCGGACCCTTTTTTTTTAGTTAAACGCTTTTAAGATCAGTTAGCCAATTTTTTTTTCTAAAAAACTAAATGGCGACTCTATTTTCAATAAAAGGGAGTTTTCAAATTTTTATTTTCAATGTGTTAAAATAATTTTTAAAACATCTTTGAATTCTCTGATTTTTTTAACCACCAAATTCATACGCCACAAGTAGGAATAGGATAAGATTAATTTTTTGTATTTGATTTGGATAGGCTAATATAATGATTATACAAACTCATGTTTGTTTGGTTAGAATTGAATAATATGAGATATAGTTGTATTTGTTAATTTTTAAGATTAATCTTGTAATAAAAAACTAATAAATATGTTTTTTTAATTTTTTAAATAAGTTAATGAGTTAATTTTTTAAAAAACTAAGTTAAATAAGCTAATAAGTTACTTTTTATGATATTTAGTTTAATTTTTTTTTAATTAATTTTTTCAAAATTTATTAAATTCACTTATTAGAACATTTTTAGAATTAAAAATTCATAATTTCCCAAAACCGAGAACTATGAATTTAAACTAATATATATGAATTTATTTATAAAAATAAATTTACAACTAATATATAAAATATGTGGGGGTAATATTGTCTTTTTATTCTTATCCTAATGGATTGGAGTACTACAAAAACCACCCTCATGAGGGCGAGTAAAGGATTTGGTAATCCATCGGGATCATTAGTCTAACCCAAAAACAAGTAAAAAAAGAAGAGATAATTGTCCGAGAGTCCTATTTTTAGAACTTTTTTAGAGTTAAATCCTACTAGGATGATGACAATTCTACAAGGTCTTTTTTTTTAAATTTTCTAATAGTATGGACTAATATGCCCTCATTTAATGTCTGAATCAATCTTCACGTTCATATATGTTTACATAAATGGATGTATACATTATGGGAATATCTTCTTTTCATTTTCTGGGAAGATGTTAATTTCATGGGATTATGGGATTAAAGATTTAAATTTATGTTTACATAAATGGACGTACACATTATGAAAATATCTTCTTTTCATTTTTTGGGAAGATGTTGCTAATTTTATGGGATTATGGGATTGAAGATTCAAATTTGAATTAGAGGATTGACAACCGTTGCAATTTAGCTCCCGAACATTTACAACCCATTGTGAATATTCTCAATTTTTAACCCATTGTGAATATTCTCATTTTTCAACCCATTCTGAATATAGCTCCAGATCGGAGAAGGCATGGATTCACAAGTGAAGAAGTTTCTTCTCTCTTGATCAGAAACAACTATCTCTCTCCATATCTCGTCCATGGAGTAGTAATCATTCCCTTTCTTTTCCTCTATGTTGTCATAGAAGCTTCGTTCTCCGTTCTCGACGACGGCGATCGATTCCACTGGAAGTTGATCGATCAACTCCGGAGAAGAACTTTGTGTAGATAGTGATGAAAATCGCGTGAGAAAAGCTTCGCTCTTCGTTCTTGACGACGGCGATCGATTCCACCAGAGGTGGATTGTTCCGTGCTGGAGAAAAATAACTCTTTTTAGATCCTAATGAAGAAGGATCGGCCAGCGCAAGAACACAAGTTGAGCATTTACAACCCATTGTGAATATTCTCATTTTTCACATGTCTCATTTTGTTAATATTCCACCATTAAACGCGAAGGCGACACACACGATTGGCATATGCAACACACATAAGCTCGCTGAATGTGAGACGGTGGTCGCCGGTGATAGCGTCGGTGGGATCGCCGAAGGTGGTGGTGCACTGGGACGGTGGCGGTTGGTCGGTCGGTCGGTCGGCGGTAGCGGGTGACGTCGTGCAGTTTGGGAATCTTTATGATAAATAAGTTGGAATGGAAATATTACCATTTTGTTGTTGCCTAACAAGAAGCAATTGAGAATCAGAGATAAAGTGAGAATCTTATTCGAGAATAGGACTGTGTTAAAAACAAAATTTAGAATGAGACTTGTGTATAAGCAACTTATAAAAATAGGACTTGAGTGAAAAGTTCCCAACAAACAAAGTATTATAAAACTCATTGTGTTGCTAAACCAATCTCAAACCCAAAACTCTTATCAAACATGGCTAAGGATTACTTTTCATTATAAATATCATTGTAAACCTTTAGAACTAATCATTTTTTCATGATTGATGAATTATTGAGATTCCTCTCATTGTTTTTAATTCTGGTATTCTTGTGAACAATCTAAGCAATCATTTTTCAATTAAGTTAACCAAATTCACATTCTATTTTTTTTGTACACATTTCTGCTATATTAAAAATTTTGGGCAAATATCATCTTTCTTGAAATAGTATGTTTATTTGTTTAGAATTATTGAAAGCCATAGAATCAGTGACAATCTCAAAGCATGGAATCTCAAAATAATCATACCACCTTTAATTTATATAGATAGAAATACATATAATTATTAAGATAAGTGTTTCACACACACACACACACACACCCACACACACACATATATATATATATATATATATATAGATAGAGAGAGAGAGAAAATTTTAAAATTTTACACTCTTTTGTTCAAAAATACTTTTTCTTTTGTATTTTAGCATATGAATTTATAAAACTAACCTTGTTTTTAATAAAAGTGTATTACATTAAAGAATAATTTTAAAAATTTACATACTAAAAAAAGAATAAATTTATAGAAAGGAGAAATATGAGAATAGTGATAGCAATAAAGCTGCGTGGAGCGGGGTGGGAGCGGGGGTGTGTTCCCCCATCCTGACCTCGGTTATTATCGAGCCGAGATCGACTAAAAATAATTGGGGAGGTGGGGGACCATAACAGGAAATATATTTTTTAATTTTAAAAAAAATTAATACTAATAATAATGACATAATATGATATTAAAATAATAACATTGGTTAATGATTAGAATTAAAAAGAAAGAAAAAAAGAAATAGAAGTAAAAATAAAAAATAAGTATAATATTTTTGTATTTTAATCCTATTATATTATTAAAAAATAAATTTTATACATATATTTATATATAAAATATATTTAATTTATCTAATCGAAAGCGAGATGGAGAATGCAAATATTGTCCATATCCATTACTTAACGGGGCAAGATAAACCCACACAAAATGGGATGATGGTAAATAAGGGGGCAAGGTAGTGACATGAGAAATTACCATCCCTATATAAGAATTATTATTCTTTGTATATAGATATATAGACATATATATCTATCATACGTGTAAACTTGCAAATCCTATAAACAAAAGCAGTTATGTCTAACTACAAGAAGAAAGGGGGAAATGGTAATTAATGCGCCCTATGGCTAAGTCTGCTTGGAGAAGGGGGGATTCTGGAATGGTCAAGGCATGCTTGGAAAAGGGGATTCCGGTATGCTCAAGGCACAACAGGATTACTATTTTACATAGTATTAAATTTCACACAATAGTATTAATATTTTACATAATCTTATGATTAAACTATTCATATTTTAGATCTTCCCGAATGTGTTATTCAAGCAAAAAATTCATTGAATATCGCTATCCATATGATCTAATTCGATTTATTTAATAAAATGAATAACTAGCTAGTATATTTTTTAGAATAAATCGCTAAACAAATGTGATCAGATCATATATCTAATTATATCAACTAAGGTTCTCCTTGGCACTCGCATAGCGCGTGTAACTTTTAATTTATAATAAAAAAAAATATTAAATTATAAATTTTTTAAAGAAAAAAGGAAAGAGCGAGAATGTAATTTTTTTGAAAAAAAAAACTATTAATGCGGTTACAATGTAAGTAAAAATCAAATCAATAATTTTAAATTGTGCCTCAAAATCATAAAATAAAATGATTTGTGAAAAGAAACTTCTCAATGACATTTTAGGTATAAAAAAGTCCACATATCTTCAATTTTAGGGAACACAAAATGAGTGTTCTCTCTTAATATAATGGTATAAATGATCTGACTTTTTGTATAAATAGTGTGATCGATCAGATTTACAATATAAATACTTTAAATCAAAATTTATATAAAAAGTAATATAATTTTAAAAGACATGCAACAAATAGCACAGATCGTTCCCAGTCAACTTTTTGTTGGAATTTGAATACCAATCTCTAAATGCGAACGGAAGCAATCTATGTACAAAAGCAAAAAATAATGAATACCGAGGATTTACGTGATTTGGCCCACACCGGCTTATGTCCACGAGCGAGAGAGAAAATATTTCACTAACGTCAAAAGTGGAAGAGTACAGAACCCGTCTCTCTTCTCTCTACCAGCTAATCTCTCAATTTTCTGACTCAACCTTAAACTCTAAGGCTCCACTAGTGCTCTATTTATAGGCACACACGTAAAAACCCAAAAAAATTATAGCTCGTCAGTCTATATTATTATAAACCCTATATATAAAGAATTCTAATGGACTCTTAATTTCATTGCAACTTAATTACATATAGACCAAAAATAATATAATAAACATGAGCCTAGTAGAATACAAGACACAGCCCAACAATCTCCACCTTGACTTGAATTCTACAATTCACCCTGAAGATAACCAGTGTCGCAGTCGATTCTACCGCCGTTGTCGTCATCGAACTGCCACACCCAAACAGCATGGCCCACACCTCTTTGCTGAAGTGCTCGCACCCTAGCCCGGGTACCCTACAAGGCTCACTACTTTGTAGAAGAACATGGCCCCATCTCTCCCCATTTGTGCACACAACCAGAGATATCACCGCCACTAACCAAATCAAGAGCAAATGAGACTCGCTTATGTCGATGTGTACACCTGTCCGTCACGTCTGTCGTTTTAGTCTCTTTACTCGAAGCTTTCCTGTGAACATCTAACAACTATTGCTCTTACATCTTGTCGAAATCCTGCACATCATCTGATTTGCTCACCTGTGCACTTGTACTACCCCGTCGCTTCTGTATTCCCCTGCACCTATTTCGTGTGCTTTTCCTCAACTGTTGTTCACCCTGATCACCTTTACACTTTTTTCGTGTATGTCGCCTACCTAACCTATTCATCTAATGTCTGGCAGTAGCTCCACCTGTCATGTTAGTTCAGGCAACCCAAGAGGGGAGGTGAATTGGGTCTTAAAAAATTAATAACAATTTTTAAAGCCCTTTTCAAAACCTTTTAATATAGAAAACAAATATAGCAAGATAATCAAAGATTAAAGCAAAGCAAATATCAAAGAGGTTAGGGATAGAGAGATTGAACTAGACACCAACGATTTATAGTGGTTTAGTTTCTTCCAAGTCTACGTCAACTCTCCAAATTTTCCATTGAAAATTTTCACTATGTAGAATGCTTCACGGGCGCATTCTAAACATTTATAACTTTAAGACTTCGCTTGAACTATCGAATATTTATGGGCACATTCAAAAGCATATATTAGCTTTAAGATGTTCCTATGAAAATAATTTCATGTTTTTTTCTAATTACTCTTAAGCTCTTCTTTCATGAGATTTACTCACTCACTCAAATGATAAATGATGACTCACCATTGAATACAATAAATGAAGTGATTAATGAGAAATACTCACTCTTTTTATAGAAATTGATTTACGATAAATAAAGAGGTAAAGAGAGATGAGGAACAAAAATTGAAGCTTCAACAATAAATGAGAGCTTGAAGAATTTAAGTGTAAATCAAGCAATAGAATAATAGCTGTAAGTCTCCAGTTTTTATTAAATGCTGAGAAGTTATTCCTTATATAAGCTCTTATGCATTCATGACCGTTAGAAGTAGATGAGAGCATTAAATGCCAAAAATCAAACTATTGAAATATGTTGTGAATTTGAATTTTTTTTGCAGGTGTCGACACAAAAAGTCTAAGGTAGGGATCTTCAAATGGTTGGTTCAACACTGATCTTTTGAGGGGTTGACACAATTTTTGCAAACTTTCTCACCAACACAACGGTTTCGACACCTATAGGTTTGGTGTCTTACTCAATGGTTCTTCAGGATTCCGAAGAGGGCAATTTATGTCGACTCATATTTCTTTTGGTGTCTGTAGACACCCTAATTTGACTCCGCCCAATCTTAGGTAAATCCGATGATGAAAACAAGTGGAATAGTGCCTTGGTACAATCCTTAGGAAGTGATCAAAGCTCAGTATTTGAACCCGTAACCTTTAAACCAATAAAATTTTGACAAACCATCGAAACTTGCTGCCCAAGTAAGGCGAGCGCCAACTTCCATCACGGCGACCACCAAAGAACTTTGTAGAAATCCTAGCCAAAAGTGGCGACCGCCAACTCCCATTATGGCGACCGCCAAAGAACTTTGTAGAACCTTTCAAAAACATGGCGACCGCCAACTTGTATTGTGGCGACCGCCAACTCCAAATGGCATGACGTGTCCCTTAAATGTGGTAACATCTCATTTGTTGATAAACTCTATAAATACCATATCTCTGGTACATTTTCAGAGGACAGATTTTGAGTGAGAGGTTAGTGAGTGAAGCTCTGCCGAGACGCCGAGTAATTTCGAGCCCTAACGTCGAAGCCCTACCGAAATACCAAGTCCCAAACCTCCGATACCTACATTTGAAGCCTTAGCTTGGAATCACCATCCGAGGATTGAAGCACATTCCCTAATTTGAAAATTCTACGATTCAGGTACCTCATTTGGATCCCTAGTCTTTCTAGCTCTATTTCCTCTCTTTTGGAGTGACCAGGTTAAAATTTTATTTCAAATTGCCTATTCTTTCCATTTATTAATTAATCTTGTTTACTTCATATAATTTAGTTGTTTTCTTTACTTCTTTAATTGTTAATTTCTTCATACTCACACTTAACATACTGTAATTTTTATTTGTATCCATTAATTGGTGCTAATATATTTTGGTATTTATAACTTAATAATATTGTTAGTTGCTACAATAATGCACCTACATTTACGTAAATGTAATAATTAATACTACATTTCACATTTAAATTGAATAGTTGTAATTAATTTCTTTGTCTTTTTAATATTAGTCCAATTTTATTTATTAGTATAGTCTATTATTTTCTCTTTTAGTGTAGTAATTATATTTTTATTTATTAGTTATTTTAATTTCTTTTATCTTTCTACCATTAGTTTAATTTTCTAGCTTTTGTTTTATTTTCCTTTAATTCGTCTAATTTTCCTTTAATAATGTTCTAGTTTATTTTCTTTTCTTTAATAGTAGTATAATTTTTCTTTGTAACATTTTATTTCTTTTTCTTTTCTTTTTCTTATAATGTAGTTTTAATTTTCTTTTAATGCACCATTTTCTTTCTTTTCTTTTTTTTTTCTTGTAATATTAGTTTAGTACTCTTTTACTAACATTTATTCTCCAATTTCTTTTCCCTCACTTTATATTAGTATAATTTCTTCCTTTAACATTTTCTTCTCATTACTAGCTTTAAATTTTCTTATAATATTTCTTTTTCTTTTTCTTTTAGCATTAATTTGATTAGTATTTCTTTTCTCTTAATGTTAGTATTTGGTATAAAGCATAATTTTCTTCTTCTTTTTCTATGGCTTTGATTTCTTTTTATAACACTTATTTTTCTTTCATATCATTAAACAAAAAAAAAATCACAAAAAGTCTTTTGATAATTGAAACTCATTTGTTCATTTTATTTCTTTTATTTTTCTTTTGCTTTGCTTAAAATATAAAATGTGAATAGTTAGATTATTTTTTTATTTATAGCATTTTTTAATATTTTTCCTTTTAAGTATAACCTTCTTTTGTAACTTTCTTTTCATAGGATCTTTTATGCATTTTATATTTTTTTTTACCATGTTAATAATAACTTTGTTCATTTTGGTGATATGCATATTTTAGTTTCTTTATTTAAAACCATGCTTAGGATAGTTTGATTTATTTCTTGTTAGCAACCCATGTTTAGGTAGTTTTAACAATTTCTAGCATGTTTTTAATCTTTTATTTAAAACATGATAGATTAGGTTATTTTTTATGAATAATGCATGTGGGAGTATTTCATATATCATTTTAGTTAAAAATTGCATGTCTTAGGACTTAACATTTTACCCCTTTATTTGTTTTAATTTGGAGTGCTATGTACATATATTATATATTTTCCATACTTGATTCTGGATGTTCTCTCTCTGTCTCTATTTTTTTTTATTTGCATGCATTTGAAAAATCTTATTAAATGACCAATAATGATTAGAAGAGGCCAACCTTACGGTTGGACGAACAGGGTTCCTAACACCTTCCCCGATTCGTACCTTAGCCCCCGAACTATTTTTCTTTGGTTAACGTTTTCAAGATCAGTAAGCCATTTTTGTTTTTGTTTTTAGTTTTTCTAAAAACCTAAGTGGAGACTCTATTTTCAATAAAAAGGATTTTCAAATTTTGGATTTCATGAAGTTAAAGAAATTTTCAAACATCTTTGAATCCCCATATTTTTGAAGTATTTTCAAAACCCCTAAATCCCAATACCACAGTATTTTATGGCGACTCTGCTGGGGACTGATTTCTAAAATCAAATAAGAGGGCTAGACTTGAAAGCATCATTGGTTCTTAATAAAAAAATTTATTTGTATTTTTGCATGCATATGCATTGTTCTTTAGCCCCCTGCCTGATCGACCCGATGCCCCGATCGTTTATCCATTTTAGGGATTGTTGGGAAGGTAGGCAAGCCTTACTGACTGTACGCTATCATAGGTGTAGTAAAAGAGTTCAGGCGTACTGTTTGACCATGTTCTGCATGGGAGGTATATACCCGACTCTATTCAGAATGTACCATTTTTAATTGACCAAAACCAGCCTTTTGCACATAGTGAACTTAGAACCCCCTAATTAGGTGTTGCTGACCCTAGTAGGATTATGTGCTTTTCTTCATTGTAAGTTTTGTTTGTATATTGTTAGGATTGTTTTGAACAAGTTTAGGTTAGTTCTTTCTCCGGGTTTGACCCGGGTTTTCTGTTATCCTTTGCTTATGCTAGCTTTTTTTTCGGGTTCTTGCCTGGATTTTATTTTTCACCATATTCGATTTTTCTTACCACAGTTTTTTTCCTGGGGTCATGCTCGTGTTTCGTATTAAAGCGTAAAGGGTAATTTCTCTCTCCCCCGAGATCTTCCCGGGTCATTAGTTCCATCCCCCTTGACATAGGCTTGTTTCCACCAAATTCTTGACATGGGCTCGTTTCTTTCAAACCATTGTCATACCCATGAGAGTTATTTCCCTATTGTCATGCTGTCCGTTTTTTCCTTAAATTTTTTTAGGTCAAACCAGTCCAGTCAACGTAGCTCCATTTTTCTGCCGAAGTGCTGTTCGTTTCCCCATTTTAGATGAGCTTTTCCTCTAGAATTCAGTTGATTCTCCTTCTTAACCGTCATTCTGATTTTTGGGTTATCCTGTTATGCTGCCAGCATAAGCCCAGCAGGGGCATTGTTTTCAATCTCTATGTTTATCTGCTGATGATTCACTATTTTTGAAATTCGAGATATTTGCTACCTGTTGTCAAAATGTTTTCCTAGGAAGAGTCTGATACTAGTTACTCTGCTTTTGGGATTCAGGTGTTCTCTGTGAGTTTACCGTTGGGCTAAGAAAAGTACATTCAACACACGTTTGGGTGACGTCAAGATTAGGCAGACTTCGTAGGGTATCCGAATAGCCAACTGAGTTAGCTAAAATGGCAAAAAATGAGGTGAATCTGGCAGCCCTAATGCGGGCGATCACTGATATACAGAGAGTAGTAGAGCAATAGACCCAGGCTCAAATGCATTATCGAGCACAAATTTGGGCAATTTAGGGCCGTATCCCTATTGTGAACGGACAACCAGATGACACGAATGAGAATGATGAAGACTTTTGGGATGACAATCAGGTTTCCGATGGACCGCAAGTCGTTCCACCATCACCACGGAACGCTCGACAGGTGATAGTTGAGGAAGAAAATACCGCTCAGTCCAGAGAGTCTGCATTGGTTGAGAAAATTGACCAGATGGAGAAGGTCCTCAGAAAAGCAAAAGGAATCGAAGAATATATGTTAGATGTGGGAGGGCTATGTCTGTTCTCCGACGCTAAACTATTAGAAAAGTTTTGAATGCCTAACATGGAGAAGTTTGATGGAACTAGAGATCTCAAAATTCATCTCCGAATGTATGTCAGTACCCTGTTGCCGATGGGAATTGATGACCAGCTGAAAGCTCAGCTCCTTCACCGATCTCTTTATGGGGCAACCTAGAAATGGTTCCTCTCTCTCGATGTAGCAAAGACCAAAACTTGGGAGGACATAGTTACGGCATTCGTCAGCCAGTACAGTTATAATGTCCAGTTAGATGTAACTACTCGGGAGTTAGAGACCATTCGCCAAGAAAATAGGGAGTCTTTTGTTAATTTCCTGACCTGCTAGAGGGGTAAGGCTACAAAAATGACAAATCGGCCCTCTGAGAAAGAACAAGTAAGGATCGTAGTGAAGAATCTTTAGCCCCCCTGAAACGCTATCTAATCACACAGCTGCTCTCCACATTTGAGCAGTTATTTGACATCGGGGTTTAGATAGAAGATGAAATTCAGTCATGGGATATTGAAAAAGCCGAGCAAAGCCAAAAGCCCAGAGGGACTTTCCCCACAGATAACTAAAACCAATCTGCTACCACCAACCTCGTGTCCCGCTCAAACGAGGTAAACCTGCTGAACCCATCTTCTTCTGCCCAGCAGTCCAATAATGCCCAACAGTCAGATAATAGCCAACAACAATAGAGGCCAAGGAGGGTGTTTACTCCCCTCAATATTTTTTTATCTACCGCCCTAAATCGACTCGTTGAGAAATGACTTATCAAACCATTAGACCCCATGCTTGTACCCAATCCCCTGCCACCGAGATTCAATGCTTCTCAATACTGTGCCTTCTATTAAGGTCCTGGGCATTTGACTGATAAGTGCACGAGGCTGCGTCATGAGATCCAAAATCTCATTGATAATAAAGTGATCCCGCCACCATCCGTTGCTCCAAAACTGAACATAATGACTAACCCCTTGCCAAATCATGCCAGGTAAGCCAGGATAAATTACATATCTTTGGAGAAATCAGAAGATCCAAGCTAGCACATCTGTTTAGTACACTTACCACGCCCTCATGTTTCAATAATTAAGGATTAGACAACATGCTCATTAATGATGGTTAGAGGTAGTCGAGATAGGATAGAAGAATGGAATGATAATGCTTAAAAATGGTATCAATTGATAATTCAAACCTACCAACAAGAGAAGGACGCAATGAAGAAGATGACTGGCCATTGGATTACCCCAGTCGACCTTATGGGTTTAGCCATGTGCTTGACAGCATCACCCTTCCCTAGTTTCTTGAGGAGGAAGTGTACGTCGGTGAAATACAGTCCTACTGGCTGGTAAGAATCGTGTTGAAATCAGATGGGGCAGAGTGGACTAATTTTTTGGCCATTCGGGAACAGCAAGTGAACTTTATCAAAGAGGACATATGAGAAGAAATTGATAATACATAGGCTATTGAAGATGACGAGAAAATAAAGGAAATGGAAACCATTAGTTACCTAAATAATTTGTTGGCGTTTGAAAGCCCTCTGCACATAGATGAAGTAAAACAAACTGATAATGTGATGCCGGGATTATGAGATCCCGAAGATGGTGTGAAACACCTAAGTAGAAGTGAACGACATTTTAAGCCAGTCCAGCTAGAGAAAGGACAACCAAGTAGAAAAGAAAAAGAGACCGAGCAAGAGGAGGAGGATGATGCTATATTGAGACAGTTGAAAAAGACGCAGGCCAACATCAGTATCTAGGGCTTATTGATGGCTTTGCATAAGCACAAGTAAGCTATTTTGAGGGTGTTGAACAAGGCCAGTATCCCGATAGATGCAATCCTCGAGCAACTTATTGGGCTTACTCTGCCAGCCGCCGAACCAAAAGTCATTTCCTTTTCTGATAAGGATTTGCCCCCTGAAGGAAAAAGTCACAACAAGTTACTGCACATCACTGTCAAATGCCTAGAAAAATGGGTCCCGATAACCCTCATTGATAATGGGTCTGCCTTGAACCGTTTCAGTAGGACCTCTGGAGACATCAGTTAAATTTCACGTACTAGATGTACCAGCGTCTTTCAAC
This sequence comes from Heliamphora exappendiculata, assembly GCA_034768845.1. NCBI lineage: Eukaryota > Viridiplantae > Streptophyta > Magnoliopsida > Ericales > Sarraceniaceae > Heliamphora > Heliamphora exappendiculata. Next base: position 9,000 of record JAOTRH010026268.1, on the reverse strand, counting down.
TTGTTATTGGGAAGACCTTGGTTGCACGACCCAAATGTCCAGGCGGTACCGTCTACCCTTCACCAAAAACTAAAATTGATAAAGAACGGGATAGTTCTGACTATTCATGGAGAGGACAACATTCACTCCCCAAGAGGAGGAGATGGTACAACTCTGTTGGAAGTTCAACATAGTAAAAATGATGTGTTGCTTAGTGGTTTTCGATTTGATGAAACATAGGTCGTTCAGATGCTGATGAATGAAGAAAAGTATGTCAACCCGCGGGTTATAACAATTATGAGGAAAATGTCCTTCTTCCCTGGCATGGGATTAGGACGTAAGCAGCAGGGAATCCCAGAACCAATTCAAGTATTGCTGACTTTATACCATTTTGGTCTTGGATATAAACCAACAGAAGAAGATCTGGAAGGGCCTAGAAGGGCACGAAAGGCCAATTATTTTGGGACTCTCAATGGATACTTCGTCAAGGAAGGGAATGATTTCCCGTATTGTGGCTTTCTAGAGCCGTAGATCGACGAAGAGACCAATCAAAAGCTGCCAGGGTTGGAGATCTTTTTTAGCCATCAATTGTCTGACACAGAAAAGGAAGAGATAGTAGAAGGGAAGGAAGAAGGAAAGAATCCCCAAGAGGAAGATTGGGCCGACAGACTCGAAGGTAATGACCTAGGAATGCTGTTCAATGAGAAGATGGCCCATCTACATATAACTGATCAGGACTGCTGTTTCAGCACACCAGCCGACTGTACCAAGCTCATCGTCGACGCGACTGCAAAAGAAGTGAAAAATTGGACCCTCGAGTCTTGTAACACGCAGGTTGTTTATCTTGAGTCTAAGTTTGAGTCAGAATCTGTAGTCGAGGGCACATCTGTTGGTGCTCCTCCCCATGATTTTACCATTGAGTTTGTAATCCCCTCTGTTTTTAATGAAATGAACAAGATTTTTGGTTACTCTGTTTTGTTTGATTTATTTTATACGCTTTCTGATGATTTTGAATTCGACGGGGATATCCCCGAAAAAATAAAATTTTTAATAAAAAGAGAAGAAAAAATGCATGCCCAACTAATAATTGAAGAAATTTTGTCAATAAATCTGGGTAATGAAACTAACCTGCAAAATGTTCAAATTAGTTCTTCTTTATCCATAGTTGAACAAGAACAATTAAAAACTTTGTTAAAAGAATTCAATGATGTATTTCTGTGGTCTTATGAAGATATGCCTGAAATTGATCTTGATATTGTCCAGCACCATATCCCCTTATACGTTGATGCTAAACCGGTTAAACAAAAATTAAGACGGATCTGGCCAGAATGGGCTCTAAAGATCAAAGAAGAAGTTGCCAAATAGATCAATGCTAGATTCCTAATGGTAATCGAGTATCCGAAATGGGTAGCTAACATCGTACCGGTTTTAAAGAAGGACGGCCATATCCGAGTCTGCGTGGATTTTTAGGATCTCAACAAGGCTAGCTCGAAAGACGATTTTCCACTACCGAACATCGACGTCTTAGTAGACAGTACAACGGGGCATGCCTTGTTGTCATTCATGGATGGCTTCTCCAGATACAACCAGATTTTAATGGATCCCGAGGACAGAGAAAAGACGACGTTCACCACACCCTGGGGATCTACCGTTATCGTGTGATGCCATTCGGTCTAAATAATGCATGGGCAACCTATCAAAAGACTGCCACTACCTTACTGCATGACATGATACATAAGGAGGTCGAGGTGTACGTAGACGATATGATAGTCAAGTTAAAAGATCAGGAGGGCCACATCACAGCACTGTAAAACTTCTTCGAAAGGATTTAAAAGTACAAGATGCGGCTCAATCCAAAAAAGTGTGCCTTCGGGGACTGCCGGAAAGATACTTGGATTTATGATCACTCAGCGGGATATCAAAGTGGATTCTTCAAAGATCAAGGCAATCTTGGAAATGCCTCCTCCAAAGACCGAACGAGAATTCAAGAGTTTTTTGGGTAAAATATAGTTTATCAGTCGATTCATCGCAAAACTGACAACTACCTGTGAGCCGCTCTTCTATCTACTAAAGAAAGGAGTCAAGTTCGAATGGGATCAGAAATGTCAAGATGCCTTCAATGCTGTACGATAGTACCTACAAAACCCTCCTGTTCTAGCTCCTCCCAAACCTTACAGGCCACTGATCCTTTATTTGTCAGTGACTAACTCAGCTATGGGATGTATACTGGCACAAGAAGGAGAAACTGGAATCGAAAAGGCTGTCTATTACTTAAGTAAGAAGATGACCGGGTCGAAAATACGGTGCACGCCACTGGAAAGACATGTTGGGCCTTGGTGTGGGCTTTCCAAAAACTAAGACAGTACATGTTATCTTTCACAGTAAATATCATCTCCCGGATGGATCTATGGAAATATTTATTTGAAAAGCCAGCATTGATAGGAAGGTTAGCCCAATGGTTTCTATTGTTATCTGAGTTTGATCTCCAATATGTTACCCAAAAATTAGTTAAAGGAAAAGAAGTGGCAGAATTTTTCGCCAACCAACCAGTTGAAGGAGGTGAAGACACAGAATTTCAGTTTCTTGACGAACAGTTGATGGAAGTCGGGGATGACAAGTGGACTCTATATTTTGGTGGCGCATCCAATCAGTATGGCTATGGAATAGGAGTCCTTGTCACTCCTGACGAGCCACACATCCCCTTGTCGGTGAAGCTTAATTTTGAAGTCACCAACAATCAGGCCGAATATGATGCATGTTTAGCTGGATTGGAGGCAGCCTTATAACTAGGGGCAAGGAAGCTGGAAGTCATCGGAGACTAAGCACTAGTAGTTTCACAAGCTAAAGGAGAATGGAAGGTCGGGGATGTTACATTGATTCTCTACCATCAGGAGCTAGAGAAGCTGATACCTTGCTTTGAGTCAATAATTTTTACCCATGTGCTAAGATTACAAAATAAGTTCGCCGATGCACTGGCCACCCTAGCATCCATGCTTGACATACTGCCCGGAGTCCAAATGAGGCCCGTGATAATCAAACAGAAAAGAAGGTCGACATATGAAATGACAGCCGCAATTGAGGATAGCACTGACGATCTTCTATGGTATTTCGACATTCAGAACTTTGTGCAGAAGGGAGAGTATCCTAAGTTTGCCGGCAAGAAGGACAAAAGGGTAATACGAAGACTATCTGCACAATTTGTCATTTGCGGTGGAAGACTATATAAACGAGGATATTCTGGGGTCAATAAATTGTGTGTAAACATGGAAGAGAGCCAAGAATTGATAAAAGAAATACACATAAAAGTCTGTGAGCCACACATGAGTGGAAATATGTTAGCCAAGAAGATCCTACGACAAGGATACTTTTGGATGACAATAGAGACAGATTATATACAGTTTGTGCGGAGGTGCCACAAATATCAGATTCACGCAAACCTTATGCATGTTCCCCCATCTCAGCTGTACAACCTGACGTCACCATGGCCATTCTCAGTATAGGGCATCGATGTGATTGGAAGAGTAACACCGAAGGCATCCAATGGACATGAGTTTATCTTAGTGGCCATCGACTATTTTACCAAGTGGGTGGAAGCAGCTTCCTACTCGGTATTAAAAGCCTCTCATGTTGCTAAGTTCATCAAGTAAAATATCATTTGTCGGTACGGAGTTTCTCATGAGGTCATCTCGGATAATGGTTCACATTTCCAAGGGGAGGTCTTCGATCTTTTCGAAGAATACTGAATAGTGGCTCACAAAATTTCACCATATCGACCGGAAACCAATGGAGTAGTCAAGGCAACAAACAAGAATATCAAGAAAATCCCGCAAAAGACGATCAATTCACATAAGGATTGGCCGGAACATCTACCATTTGCACTCTGGGGATACCGAACGTCGATTAGAACCTCAACTAGAGCTACGCCATACTTTTTAGTGTATAGGATGGAAGCCGTGCTTCCCATCGAGGTAGAAATCACTTCACTATGAGTAGTGACCAAGGCCAATATCTCATAAGCAGAATGACAGAGGAACCAGATGGAAGAGCTGCTTTTGTTTGATGAAAGAAGACTACAGCTTCTATTTCATGTACAAGGTTACTAAAGGAGGATAGCCCGAGCATTCAATAAGAAGTCAAGACCCGAGATCTTAGAGATGGAGATTTGGTTCTTAAAGAAATCAGAGCTCCTATCTTTGACCCGAGGGGCAAGTTCAAGCCAAACTGATCCAGACCGTTTCTAATCAAAACCATTATGACCGGTGGTGCAGTCATTATTATGGATTTGGATGGCAATGTGTTCTCCACTCTAGTTAACTTCGATCAACTCAAAAAGTACTATCCTTGAGGTAAAAATAACGATAAAATAAAAGCTCGCTGAGTTGAAAATTGAAAAGGCAACTCAGGTAAAAGTTAGAGCGGCCTACAAGGCCGAAAATTGAAAGGGCGACCTTGGCAAAAGTTAGCGTAATACAAAAGGAGAGTGTCAATACCCGAGTGAAAATTGAACTTGAACTACGTTATGATCTGATTCCATCTTTTTGGGATACGTAGGCAGCTTTTTTTAAGAAGTCCGGCCGCACTCTTCGTTTTTAACCATCTTTGAATCTAAGTAAGACCAATGAAAACTACTTTTTGAAATGTTGAAAACTTTAGATAAATTTGAACCATCTCAAACATAAAGTGGGAGTTTTTCATTACGTTATTTGGAACTACAAAGTTTTGAAATAAAATGGAGGGCACGCGAGTCCCAAACTCTACAAAATAAAGATGAAAGCTATGAAATTTTTCAAGACAAATCAAAAATCCTCAAATCTTTCTCGTTTTTACTGCTTGTTTTCCCTCTTCCTTGTCCTTCTTCTCCCTATCTTGCAGCAACCACGTCTTGTACTCAGCAGAAAGCTCGGGACATTGCAACTCCTGCATCTCCATCAATGAGCGGGATGGCCAGGCATCCTGATACAGTGCCAGAAATGGGGCCCACAGTACAGACGAAAATAAACGACCTCGGATATGGTGAGGGATGACCTGACTATAACCGAACTGTCGCATGATTCGACAGGGGTAGTAGAAATTATTCTGACGAAGGCCGACCAGCAAAACACCAGGATGATCCATAGTGGTCAAAGTCATGGTTAAAATCCGCCACCAAGGGCACTATCAAGTAATGTCTGGGCCAGTCAAAGAAGAAAGATACTGTCGCCAAGATGTCTCGGTGTCACATATCTGATAACACGGGCGGTAAAGGAAAGCAGCGACATTGTTCCTGTCAGTAGGAGGTTTCTATATAAGATTTACCTTCTCCATCAGCTAGATCTGTAGAAAGAAATAGTAAGAGAAAATCTTTGCGGTATGGTAGAGAGCTTGATACAGAGGAAGACGTTAAGCTTACCTGAAGAAGTAAAGGGATGCCAACAAAGGTGGTAGTCTCACCACAATGGACAGTGTCTCACCACAACAGACGGTAAGCTTAGCTGAAAGTTGAGATCACTGAGGTCACCAGTAAGATGAAACCTCTCAATGAGCCAGGAAATGTCAAGGCAGTCACCCGAGGTCAGAAGAGAAGTCTCCATCTTAGATAGACCGCAGAGTTACATCACCTGCTGTCGAAATGAGAGAAAGAAAGTTGGAACCACAACAGCGCTCCGTGGGGCCAAGTCCAAATTGGCAGCAAATTCCTCTACAGTGGGGCAGAGTTCCTCAAGGCCAAACCGAAAGACATGAGACTGCGGATCCCACAGTTGAGCAGCAGCTGACAATAAGGGACTGTTAACCTCCACAGTCCTCAGTGAGAAAAGAGCATTCAGGCCAAATGGGGTAAAATTCAAACGTTCAATATGGAAAAATGCTTCAATCCAAAGAGAAAGAGGAGAAGCAATCTGAGCCGGAGTACTAGCAAATGGAGCCTCCAGGTCAGTATTTATAAGGCTAAAAATGTGAGAAATCAAAATTTCAGCAGAAGGCCCATTCAAAGGGGCGACCGCCGTCTTAGAACTGGCGACCGCCAACTCCAAAAAGCATAATACAGTGACATCATTTCTTTGACCAAGCGACCGGCATGTTGAAACAGGTGATCACCAGGTAAATATTTTAGGAAAGTGGCGATCGCCATGCTATATTATGGCGACCACCATGTTCGAACATGGTGGGTGTGGGTCAGTTTTCAGTTTGTGTGATCTCTATTAGTTGTGGCATCTGCATTATGCATCCAAGAAAGTTTGAGCAGTCAATAAAGAAAAGTCATGCAACATGTGAAGTGATAGATGGCACAAAATGTATTAGAAAGTGACAAAATGTATCAAAATAAAAAACTAGGGCACCCAGGCCCAACAAATAGCAAAATTGGGGCACGCAGGCCCATAAATCAAGTAAATGAATGTAAGCATGTCAAATCGGGGTACGTAGGCCCATCAAAATAAATGTATCTGAAAGTAAAAAAAAGGGGCGGGAGCTCTCTCTCTCTCTCAGGCATGCCTCGGCCAGACTCGACGGGAGGATGGGTCGGCCTCCTCCGAGCTATCATCCTCAAAAAGTCTGTCAAACTCATCATCGTCGTCACTGTCGGAGGAGGAGGAGACAACTCTAGAGAAGCTCCGGGAAAAAGAGACAGATCCTCGGGAACGGGCTCAAGAAGAAGCACGAGACCCGCGACCTTATGCCAGAACCGGAACATGAGGCTGAGTAGGGGTCGGTGGCGGTACCGCGCTAATGGTAGCTACTGGTGCCTGAAAAAGAGAAGCAGGAATAAGAATAAAGTACAGAATATAACAACAAGAAACAAGAAGAGATACTCACTGGTAAGGGAATGAATGGAACCCCAGCTACTCGTAAGGCTGCATCCTGCTGGCGAACAAGGGTCCGCAGGCTGCTCACCACCAGCATGAGACGATCCAGCCAAACCGGATTCGTCTGTCAAGAAATAAAACAAAACTAACCAATCTACGAATAAAGAAAGACGAAAAGGAAATAGTGAGAAAAGAGTCAAACCTGGGCGTGCTTAGGCTGGAACTCCGAGGCTGGAGGAACTGAGACAGGGATATCAAAAGGAAACCCAGCAATGAAGGACGACACCGTCCAAGGTACCTCAACAGCCGCAGCCCCAGCTCTAGCAGCAGCTCCAGCAGCGGCACCAGCAGCACCAATATCAGCAACCTCTGGTGCCTGTCCTCGCCCCCTACCTCCTGGGGTAACCGGGTCGGGTCGTAATGGACCAAGTAGATGGGCCCGGGCCTAGGCAATGTAATCTCCCTCCGCCACCAACAGCTCAGTAGCAGGAGTCCCTGCCAACTCGAGAAGAAGATCGACCCAACTCAACTGCACAGTCTGGCGCATACAAGCCAGAGGAACCACTGGGATCCGAAAGTGATCTAGGCCAAGCGACTCGCGAACCACTCGCTCACCTAGATAGTGCTCTCGTCCAAATGGACCCTCCAACACGATCTTCTTAGGAGTGATGTCCCGACTGCGCATCAAATCTACGCCAGCCCGATCCTCCACCCCTCTCCAGACATCCTAGTGAACCTGCGATAGTTCAAAGTAAAGTACAATGCAAAGAATAGTAAGACATACAGTATGATGAACAGTGCGGTGTAGTACAGTGAATAGCGCAATAAGCAATATAATACAGAGAGTAGTGTACAGAATGGTAAGAAAATATACCTAGTCAAGGGTCAGCCGGTCCAAAGACACCCAGAATCGGTCAAGGTCCTTCCCTCTGGCCTTCTTCCCCTTCAGCCCTCGGGACCACCGGGCTGCACACGGAATAATCAGAGGGTCTGTCGTACAATTCGTCGGGACGTGAAGCCCGAGGAACTCATAGGTCCATAACTACAAAGAAGAAGATGTCAAATAACAAAAATAAATGAAGAATTGCATAAACTAAATCATACCTCCCAGACCCTCCAGTATCCCCCAATGCTCAACTCTTGAGGGAACCGGGTCAGTGTCCTCATGAAACTATAAAGAGTAGCCTGAGCAGTGCCGCCCCCATCGTACGATGCGACCCGTTCAAGATAAGCTAGACCACCCAAGTAATGCAAATGAACGGTATTCTCCTTGTTTGAAAACAAGGAGGTACCGAACATGTACATCAAGAGGCCTCGAGCGACCCACTTGTAGTGTTGAGGCTCTGTGCACTGAAAGTGTCTGAACCGCTGGAAGAACCAGGTGTATCTGACTCTGTCACGGTCCATCTGAGTAGGAACGACCCCGAGAAAGTACAGCAGTACATCAGTCGACTGGGATGTAGTTGGATCAAACGGGATGGGAGCTCCTCCAACCCGGATGCCGGTAATAAGTGCAAAATCAAGAGGCGTCAGGGTAGCCTCGAAAGTGGTGAAATAAAAGGTGTTGGTGGTATCCAACCATAGCTCGGCCAAGGCAGTCAACCATACCCGGACATTGCTCGTTCTACCCAACAGGGGTATGAAGCGAGCAAAGCCGGAGGCATCGATGTAAGTCTAGCTAGGAGCGGGGAGGGCATCATACCACTCCAACACCTCCCCAGAGGCTGAACCTCCGAAGCCTTGCACATAGTGACCAACTTGTAAAGAAGAGAGAAACAAAGAATACATAAAGAGCGGATCAAACACATGACACGTGCAGCGAATAACCCTAATAAATCAAGCAAATCATTCAAACCCTAGGTGACGGTCCTTCGGTTCTTTTCAAGCCCCATAAAACTAGGCACCCTAACCCTAGGTTAGTGATTTCTACATATCCTGGTAATTCTAAATCCTAGCACAACAGGTAAACTTTTCTCATTTTGTGTCAACCATTCTTTAAAAAAACAAAAACAAAACAAAAAAAACAAAAATCTTCTTGAAATTTCTAGAATTTTATGACATTGTTTTAAAAAAATTTCTCAAATTTCTAAGATTTTTAAAATTTTCTTCAAATTTCTAGTATTTTCTAAACATTTTCTTAAAATTCTTGGATTTTTTTAAATTTTTTCTAAAATTTTTCAAAATCTTCCTGAAATTTCTAGGATTTTATAACATTGTCTTAAAAAAATTTTCTCAAATT
>JAOTRH010026257.1:0-21549 GCA_034768845.1 Heliamphora exappendiculata | reverse complement strand
AACGATGTACTACAATCGTACCAATGGAATGTCTGGGTCTATTGCGATTGTGAGCCTACCTGTATAATCTGTCAGAATCCTTCCGTGTAGCACGCACCGAGTCAAATACTGGACAGAATAAACGGACTATGCATTCATTCATCACAAATATAAATATGAAACCACGAATGCAAAATCAACTCAAATGTTTCTCATTAATATGCTAGGGATCTAGAATAAAATACATAAAAAGTATGATTTTTCAATATATATTCCCAACAGTGGAAAATACCTCTTTGGAGAGTTTAAGTACTACTTATCATCAGATGGGATTAAATCCCAATTTATTGCACCTGACACTCCGTAGCAGAATGGTATAGCAGAAAGAATGAATATGACTCTTATAGAAATGGTAAGGTCTATGATGAGTTATTCAGGTTTACCCGATTCGTTTTGAGAACTTACTTTACAGACAGTGACTTACATTCTGAACTTGGTACATTCTAAGTCAGTACCTTCTACTCTCACATAATTGTGAACCAGATGTAAGCCAAGTCTGAAACACATTTAGACTTGGCAGTGTCCAGTACATGTGCTGAAAAGGAATGCGAGTAAGTTAGAATCGAGGACAGAAGTCTGTTTCTTTGTAGAGTATCCCAAGGGAACAAAGGGTGGTCTATTTTATAATTCTAATGATCAGAAGGTCACTGTTAGCACCAATGTTTGATTCTTGAAAGATGATTATATTATGGACCACAAGCCTAATAGTAAAATTATTTTAGAAGAAATGAGAGAAAATACTAGTAGAACGGAAGAACAAGTCACTGATATTCCATTACCTCGTCGTAGTGGGAGGATTATAGGGACATGTGTAAATCAAGAGTAGAGTGCTGATGCACAGGATTCAGATTCTGCACAGCGTATTACTGCTAGTACACAAATACAGTTAGTTCCTCATCGAAGTGGGAGGGTTGTTCATCAACCTGATCGGTTTATGTTCTTGGGAGAGTATTTTGACAAGATCCCAACAGAACAGGATACCGAACCTTATAACTACAATGAAGCACTTCAAGACAAAGATGCAGATCTTTAGCAAAGGGATATGAATTCAGAGATGAAATCTATATATTCTAGTCAGGTCTGAAAACTTGTAGAACTACTCGAGGGGATAAAATCCATTGGATGCAAGTGGATCTACAAGAGAAAAAGAGAAGCAGACGGAAAGGTTAAAACCTTCAAAGCTAAGCTTGTTGCTAAAGGGTTCACTCGGAAAGAAGGAATTGATCACGAGGTAACCTTTTCGTTGGTAGCCATACTTAATTCTATTTGGACTCTCTTATCTAGTGTAGCTCATTTCGACTATAAAATATGACAAATTGATGTCAAGACAGCTTTCCTTAACAGAAGTCTTGATGAGTGTATCTATATGATACAACCAGATGAATTCATTATAAAGGGTTAGGAACACATGTTGTGTAAGCTTAAGAGAACTATTTATGAACTTAAGTAGGCATCGAAGTCTTGGAACACTCGATTTGATCAAACCATTAAGTCTTATGATTTTGATCAAAGTTCGAATGAGTCCTGTATGTACAAGAAGCGTGACGGAAGCGTGGTGATCTTCTTAGTACTTTATGTAGATGATATCTTGCTCATCAAAACGATGTGGGAGCATTATCTACGGTTAAAGTAGGGTTATCTGGGTAGTTCGATATGAAGGACTTAAGAGAATCCAGTCACATCCTTGGGATCAAGCTCGTGCGAGATCGAAAACAAAGGATGTTGGGCTTATCACAAGAAAAGTATATCGACGATATCCATGCTCATTTTAGCATGCACGATTTCAAGAAAGGGTTTCTCCTTTTCAAGCATAGAATCACTCTATCTAAGGATCAATATTCTAAGACCCCCGATGAGATAGAAAAAATGAAGACGATTCCTTATGCTTCGGCAGTTGGAAGTATCATGTATGCTATGTTTTGCACTAGACCCGACATCTACTTTGCCGTTTGCATGATAAGAAGATATTAGTCTAACTCAGGGCAGAAGCATTGAACTGCAGTAAAAAAATATAATCAAATACCTGAAAATAATTAAGGATTATATGTTAGTTTACCAGGCAGACAGTCTAATACCTTTGGGGTACACAGACTCAGATTTCCAGTAAGATATAGAGCTTACATCAGGAGACAACCTTGCAAATACTTTACAAAGAGGTTATTGGCTAAAACTTTTGATAGTCGTGTAGAGGGAAGGAGAGTCAGATATATGGCAGTATGATTTGGAATATAAGTGGAAGATTGCTAGGATTGGTATACTAAAAATTATGTTTTTAGTATTTAATTTTATTTTAAGAAGATTAATTTTCTATTTTATGAAAATTTTTATGAATAATATCTGTGTATCATTTCTTTAATGTTATACATGAATGTTCGATATTCTGTATAGTATTTAATCTGGTGTGTAGAGTACGACTTGCACACAGAAGATTGGATTTTAGGTTCTTATAGAATATAAATTTATATTCACATTTTAGATAGAAATTAACATACTATCGGTACGACTGTAGTATAGAGTTTTAGTAGACCTGTCTTGGTTATGGAGAATAGATAATAACGTCGTCTATTGTTCTAACTCTATGTGCTAGTACATTTTGTGTGTATTAAACGGGACATTTGGGATAATTAATTTTGTACTGATTATATAAATTAATTTACACCCAAAGGTTATTATGAATAGTGCTTATCCTCATAACTCTTAAATAATTATTGATTTGCGTATATTTAATATTTGTTGTTTGATTCATTAAAGAGTGCGATCTTATATGGGTCTCTATTTTTGATAAGTTAGATAGAGATATTATTTATGTGGCGAATACTAATTATTGACGAAATTCATGTCCCGAAAGATTGGAATTAACGATACTCCTTTAAGAAAGTTTATAAGTTTTGACCGGGCCAAACCCTACAGGTGGATTTGATTATCCGACGGTCAAATAAGTTAAGCAGAAGGGTTTAACGAATATCAAGATACCGATTAAATTGTATTGTTAGTAATTAAATTTAATTGGCGGGTATCAAAAATCTTAACGTGGGGAGAAATGAAAAACATTTAATAACAGGAGGTCAATGCAAGATGGTCTTGAGATTATGGGTCAGAGTGCAATTATAATTCTTTAGTAGTGTGAACTATAATTTAGTGTTTTATGAAAATTGCAGAAATCGTTGTTAGTTTTTCATAATTGCAGATACCGCTACGAGATTTTCTTAATTACAGAAATTGCTAATACGTGTCTGTGTTCTACTGAAAATCTTACTCATAATTATTTTCCATGTCCCTGCTATTGTCCTATAAATAGGCAGGTAGGCCGAACCAGTTTCATAAGTTGTCTTCTAAGACTAAAGCTGTCTAGGTTCTATCGGTACGAGTTCTCCGAGAATTATAGCCCACACTATATTTAAAATTTTTATAAGGGAATACACTAGAAGATCTGACAGGAGCTTCAACTTGGATTCAAATCATAGTTGAAGAATCGACCGGTAAAAAGGTATTCTTTTAAATTAACTTTGGATGCACGAGTTGTGACGCCCTATCCTTTGGGCACGTCAGGACATACATAAGTATAAATAAGGAGAATATTCTTGCCGCTCATTCGTATTTAGATATCATAAATATTACATCATTAAGAGTTTTAAAACATTCAAAAAACATAGCGATTATAGTTTCACAAAATATTCAATTACAATACGCCCCTGGAAATTGAACAAAAGAGCAAAAAGTTGAACTTCAAATCCTTTCACTAGCATTGTTGGGTTCAGCTGGCTCCTGCCACTCACCTTGTTCTTCAAAACCTCATTCTCCTTCGGGTTCAATTTCCTCAAAAAGCTCTTCCTTCTCACCTGTGGCTCGAATGTCAAGAGCCAAAGCCTATAAGTAAACTTTTTAAACCTTCTAACCAAACTCATAACAAAATATTCTACAACGCATATCATATAACATCTAGTACAATTTATAGTCAAGGAGACAGACAAATTTGGCATTTATGGCAGGGTAAGCATGTACAAGAACATTTATGCAAGTGCGTGATGCAATGAATGCGATGCAACCAATTTTATTTTCTAACCCAATTTAAACTTCAGTTATTTTAGGTTCTCCCAAGCCGAGGTGAACCATCCTAAATCCCATGATCTCAATCATGCTAAATAAGTTTACCAACCGACAAAGAGCGTTCCTTAAGTCATGGGATGACTACGTAGCAGACTAAGTGTCTAGTGGGGTCATCACTGACGGCAAAGGCGTGGACAAGTCAACACTTAGGCTCTCAAATCTCATGTCAAGGTCAAATGCGGGATCGCGAAATCTAACTCCTATTATTACCACCTGAACCGCCTTCACCAAAAAACATACATCATAAACAATAAGGTGCATTTAAAATTTAGGACAAAACTATCCCAAAACAAATTAGAACATATAGCCAATATCACAATATTCCAATCAGGGAATTTAGCCAATTTCATAATATTCCAATTCCATCAATCATGGTACCAACCCTAAGGTTCAATTTTCATTCTGTCATCAAAACAAAATGGTGAACCTCGCGAAACCCAACCCAATGATGACATGATATGACACATGCAACTGCTATTTATGATTCTCATGTATAAATTGATCATGACGTGATCTAAAATGACTTATATACGCTTTGTATGAAATTGTAAACTTATAACCATGGTGTACAGGTATACGAAGAACAAGCTATATTTTATGTGACCTGAATTCAACCTATCGACATAGTTTCTATTCATCAAATTGTCAATCTCATACACCAATCACACACATAATTCATTTAAAGTCCATATATTCAAATTTCACAATGTGACATGCCACTCATACACATAATCAAATTTAGGTAAATATTCAAGTATCAAATTAAAAACCTCAACAATGTTTTGGGGTACCTAGACATGGAATTAAGTTCTGATTTTTGGACACCAATTAGATAAAAATATATTTTTTATAACTTTTATGTTTAACAATTTGGTCAGATCCTAGGGAAAGTGGGTCATTTATACCAATTAAGAGAAAACTATTCAGCACTTTATAGAGAAAAGTACAAAATTTGGGCCTCTGTTGGCCTCAGTTGTTTGGCATCAAATCAAGGACTATGGGAGGTTTTAGTTTATGGTGTCCCTTACAAGTTTCATGTTTTGTACTAAGACTAGTTGTTTGGAACAAGTTCATGATTTTGGCCAATTTATAAAATAGGTTCAGTTAGCATAAAATGGTTCAACAGAACTTGTTTTCAACAGAGAATGCTTAAGACCTTTGGGGAACCATCCGAGGGTATTTTGGGCTGATTTTTGAAGAGTATCTAGTTTCATATGTTAGCTACATTTCTCATGAAAATCACTTTTAGATTTGGCCATAAAAAACATAAGTTTCTGGTCCTAAAAAATTATGTGACAGAGAGCTCTGTCAGTCACTAATTCACAATAGTGACTTTGGAAAGGGTTTTGACCTATCAAGCCTTCATATTGTTGGCTCAATTTTTGGGGCCAGTAATATAAACATGTTTTCTACAAGTTTTATGTTTTGACCTAAGCTCGGTTCTCACTCTAACTTAGGATTTTTATGTCTGCAATACAAAGTAGTTAGAATCTGACACGCTTTGGTAAAAATGCTGCATCTAGAGTTCTACCAAACCAAATCACTTCAAAATAATTTCGTATGAAAAATAACTTAAAACTCTAGGTCTAGAAATAAAAATCACACTTAGATTATTTTTTTACAATTAGTTATAATAGTTTAAAGTTCTTGAAAAAAACTTAGAATACATAGAAAATCAAGCCATTCAGGGTTTCATTGTTTTAGGTTAAAATATGTTTAGATTTGGTGTATTTTCTTTGCATGTATGTAATTTACACATATATGTCAAAGTTTTAGAAACTATACAAGCCATTAAACTTAAGACTAGCCACATGCAACCATGTCCAAAAACCATTTAAACATGAACAACCCCTATTTTGGCCTTACAACGCTTTTTTGATAAATTTTTTGTTTTCTTATTCTTAGAGATGTTTATAGAGATGGGCTAAGGGGTATTTTGTAGGAGAATGAAAAAGATTTTAAAGAAATTTACTTACATGTTTGAGGGCCTAAAGAATGAAAATTGACTTATAGGACTTGACTTTATGCTCCTTGGTTTTCAAAGACCTGTTCTCTTGAACCTTCCTTCTTTCTTATTCTTTTTCTCTCCAAGAACACTTAGAAATTTTTTCTAAACTCTCTCTCTCTCTCTCTCTCACTATGTCACATGAAAATGAGGAGGAGAATGAGGGATATAGGGCCTTATTTGTAGAAATTTTGGTAATATATTTACTAACTAAGGTGTAAGTATTTTTTTTATTTTTTAAATTTTGATTGGTTGCATGAGAGGTGGGAATGTTTTTGAGACTTACATATATCAGATTTGGCAGCTTAGGATTTCGTCTAGGGATAGTTTGGGGCAATGCAAAACTGATGTTATATTAATTTGGGGTTTAAATTGGGTTTTGGTACCATTTTGTGCAAGAAAACGTTTAAAATATTAATTTTATATACTTTTTTGGTGTTTTATCCTAGTAAAACCTATTATTTTAGTGTATTTATAATTAATTTAGTCTTTTCATGAATTATCATAATTTTTATAGCAATTAATTAGATGTGTATAAGCTTTTAAGTCAATTTAAGTTAGTTGGACAAGAATTAATTTTTTGGGTTATAATAATGTTTAATTTACACATCTGTTTCTGATTTTTAAGCTTAAAAAGGAAAAAAGTGACTTTTTATGCACTATTCCCAATGTGGATGGCCATGCAAGGAAATTTTTGTCATTTTCATTGTAATTTTGTCTTTTGTTATTTAATTGTATCTAAATATCTGATTTAGGATGTCTATGTGTCAATATTTGAATTTTTAAGAATTTTTGTTGTACTAGGGGCAAAATGATCATTTTACCCTAATTATGAGAATTTTTGATTTTTAACTTTATATTTTGTGTTGTTTACTTAATTTAGGATGTTAGGAGTCTTCTCTGAGTATTAGGACTTTTTCACTAAGCTTTTGGTCTCCTTAAGCTTTTCGGGTCGGATTAAGTTTTTTGGATTGAGTTAGAGTTTTTATCCTTCTAGCGATCTAAGATCTCGTTGACTAATCGTCGCTAATTTCTGTAACCTAAAATCGGTTACTTTTATATATATTTATTCATGAGTTAGTGTCTGTTATAGGAAATAGATGAGTATTAACTCGGAGACTCTTGTGCAGATAGAGAGAATTGAGGGATTTGCGTGTGATTATGGAAGAATTTTATGGTATTTTCGTAATAGGTGTGTTGTTTAGCCTGGATTTACCAATTGTGGGGTGTCTTGGGCTAAAGGTGTAATTATATAAAAGTTTGGGGTTAAACGTACAATTATTAACAATTATGAAATATTAAGTCTATGCGTATATTTTTTTTTAATTATTGAGTTGACACTTAGCTTTCTTATTCCTTAGACTTAGAACCTTGTTATTTGTGTACGTCTTCGATTTGGATCACTTTTGAAATTTTTTTAATCTTCTTAGATCAAACTATAATTTTCCTTTCTCTTATGGGGTTATAGAGTTTTTCGTTTTATTATTTTTGGGTTATTCGATGATTCTTTTTGGTTAAGATATATTTTTATGCTTTAGGGTTTTGGGTTCGAGATTCGATTTTAGGCTTAATCATTTGAGGCTCTTAATCTTGATCTAGCTCTAATATGAAAACCTAGTTTCGGTTGATTTAGCGTTATTAATCCATAGGCTTAAAAATCGGGTCGTTACAATCTACCCCCTTAAAACAAATTTTGTCCTCGAAATTTCTAAGCGTGTCTTTCTCTCAAAAGTGCTGTTGTTGAATTGTTCGCATGGGGCGTTTCTGTTCTCAGCTCAATTCTTGTGTCTACTCTAAGCTATGGCACGACGTTGACTGATCAGCTTGATCTTCCTGGTTGTCTCATTTGCGTGGTCTGGTCTTAATAGACTGATTTTTCCATTATCTGATGTCCAGGTTTATCTTGTCGGCATGTAGAGTTTTGGGTGCCTCTTCCACTGTCTGGATCATTCTCTGATTAGTAGCCAATCTAGGGCAAAGCATACGTGACGAGGAAGGATGGAATGTGGTAGTAGCCTAGTTTCACAAGTCTATTGTCGTTTGGTACAAGATCCCATTTGTTGTCCCCCTTGTTGTTTTTTTTTCTAGCTAGCTTGTGAGTACGGCTTGATAGGAACGAATCGCCTCAATGATTTCCCATGTCCAGAGTTACTCTTCTTTTGGTTCTAAATCCTTCTTGAATTTGCAAACTCTAATTCCGCTGCTAGTGCTGTCCGTAAGATTTGTGCATAAGTGGGAAGTTGCATGCAGACGATCCTTTGCCGAATTGATGGCACTAGGCTCTACTCAATCTTTTACGCTTTCGACTCTTCATCTGGTATAATGGTTGTAGCAAAGCAGCTCAACTCCTTGAAGAGGTTAGCGTATTGGGTTACCATCATCGATCCTTGTTTAGTTCCAAGAATTCTATGATCTGTCCCTGACGGAGGGGAGTGGGAAAATGCTTCTAAAAAAAATAACTCTTCGAACTGACCCCATGTTAAGGCTACCATGTCTTGGGTGTCGTTGATCATAAACCACCAACGGTCCGCTTTTTATTCCAATAGGTGAACTACTAAAGCTACATGATCTGCTTAAACTTGAGCTCCTATTGAGTTGAATAACTTCTTGATGGCCCTCAGCCACTCCTCGGCCACTTTCGGTTCTACTCCTCCTTTAAACATAGGGGCTCACTGTCTTCCAAGCTCCAATAAGAACCACGCTCTATCACGCACATAGGAACAGTTAATGCCGGTGGGAAGTTCTCGTAAAACTAGGGCTAATCCAGGTGCTTCGTCATCTATGGGTCCACTAGTTTATCGATGGTGGTTTGGTTGTCTACCAGCCATAAAAAAAAGTGTCTTATGATTTAGGGGTTGTTTCAATTCTTGATTATTTTCACGTTTTTGGATCTTGTGGAGTTAGGTTCAAGAATTAAGTGTAAGACAATACTTGTAATTCATCCCATTCAAGCTTAGGTGCATAATCAATACAAGGTTTTCAAAAAGGCTCACAAAACATACGTAGAACATTGAAAGGAAAGAAATGAAAAGATTCAACGTGGAGCTTGTTAGGGCCTATCTAAAACAGATGCGGGTAGAAATATCGGACGACTGCCTTGTTCTCCCAAAGGTTGTAGAGTTTCTTCTGGCTCCTAACGCTTGACTCTGACATGCTGGTACGTAGGGTTTGAGGGTCTCCTCCTATGACTGGATCATTTACTACGTAGTTAATCGTTCGAGGGTAAACTAACATGACAAGAGGTATGGTAATGGTGATTATCTAGTCTTGCAACCCGTCATGGCTTGGTGATTAAATCTTCATCAGATTCCAAACATTCATTATCATGGTCAAGATTCTTCATTCTTAGACAGTGAAGGCAAAATTCGGATTCAAACATTTGATGAGAAGGTCAACGTATGTATCGATGCGTGCGAATGTTCTTCCTTTTCTTGCATAGTGAGTCGAATGTCTTAAGCTTGATGTTGCCTCTCCTCTTTCATCTTTTGTTCCTTAGTGTTTCGAATAGGTGGGTTAGCTACGAATGGGTCATCTTTGACTGTAAATCCTTGATTGCATAGTTCAATCTGTTGGAGCCTCTAAATGAGACGTAATATCCTAACAATCGTTGTTACTCACAGATCCGTGAAGCAAGGTTTTGAAGGTCAACTAAGGATAGATAAAAACGTGCAGGGGGTTTGATAAGGATAGTAAGCTCAATTTTACTAGTTTTAAGGAAGGCAATCATAAGGCGGTGAATTGGTAAGCATTTAGCTAAGGATCTCGAATGACATACTAGGCTGCACGAGATATAGTTGGGGCTAAGGCAGCTAAGGGAAGGCGAACAAGTTTTTTACCGAGATTCAACGAAAGAAATTTTCCAAGATGGTTCAAAAGATGGATTAAGTTAGGTCAAGGGGTCATAGTTAAAGCAATCATCGTTGACCCAGATTGAGAGATCAGTTGAGGCTTAGATGCATTGGAGATAAGAGATCAACAATTAATGAATATTACAAGAGGGAATGTTCTCGGGACCAATCTGTGCAATATGAAATTTTGATAAAAGATATGCTTAGCAATGGGTAATCAAACTAGATATTTGCCCTAAAGTTACGTTGGCTTACCGTACTTTAATTCAAGCATTCAAGTCTACTTTCCTAGTAAGGATTTCAAGAGTATACAAAGAATTCACAAAATTACTTCATCCGGGTGTAGTATTGAAGTTAGGGGAAGATGAATGGTGGCAAAGGATCTTAGCAATGTCAAATGTTCGGAGGTAAAGGAATGATAATGAGTTCTACGAATAAAGAGTTAGTTCAAGTATGATGACTTGAATTGAAGGACAATCAAATGCGAATACTAGTTGTTGTCTAGGCATGGCTCAACAATGAAAACTCTAAGATAAGGGCACTTTCTGGGATGAAATTTCAGATAGGGTTACCAACAAGACTTGGGTTTAGAAGGGTTACCTACGAACGATACTGGACAGTATTGCTGAGAACCGATGCTATTAGAAGGAAGGATAAGCAAAGAATTTCAATTGGGTATAAAAGTTTATACAAAGACTTGGGGTAAATGAGAATGGAGCTTATAATGATGAAGTTACGAGGTTCTAACGGTGGCTCTCGATACAATATCTGAAACCTTTCCTAGTGCGTACTCCAGTTTATCCCCCTTAAAATAAGATAAGTCGTTACATGAATCTTCGATCTCGATGCCCTTACTCATCCTTCACATGTAGATTCCCCGCTGCTTCTGATCCTAGTAGCATCCTAATATGATTAGCTATAAGACTTAGACGTAGTAGATTTTAGTTCTTATAATATATAGATGATAATTATATTTAATACAACGCACCGTACAGAGCTTTTACGCGACAAAACGCATGATTTTCCATAACTTAAGGCCTGAAGGTTCACTAAACATTAGGCTTTGATACCAACTGTTACGCCCTGTCCTCTGGGCACGTCGGGACATACATAAGTGTAGATAAGAAGAATATTCTAACCATTCATTCATATTTAGATATCATAAATGTTACATCATTAAGAGTTTTGAAACGTTCAAAATACATAGAGATTACAGTTTCATGAAAGATTTAATTACAATATGCCCGTGGAAATTGAACAAAAGAGCAAAAAGATGAACTTCAAATCCTTCCGCTAGCATTGTCAGAGTCAGCTGGCTCCTGCCACTCACCTTGTTCTTCAAAACCTTCTTCTCCTTCGGGTTCGATTTCCTCAAAAAGCTCTTCCTCCTCACCTGTGGCACGAATGCCATCAGTCAAATTCCAGAAGCAAACTCCCTAAACCTTCTAACCAAACTCACAACAAAATATTCTACAACGCATATCGTTTAACATCAAGTACAATTTATAGTCAAGGAGACAGACAAATTTGGCATTTACAGCATGGTAAGAATGTACAAGAACATTTATATAAGTGCGTGATGCAATGAATGCGATGCAACTAATTTTATTTTCTAACTCAATTTAAACTTAAGTTATTATAGGTTCTTCTAAACCGAGGTGAACCATCCTAAACCCCACGATCCCAATCACGCTGACCAAGTCTACCGACCGATAAATAGCGTTCGTTAAGCCATGGGATGACTACGTAGCGGACTAAGTATCCAGCGGGGTCATCACTGATGACAAAGGCGTGAACAAGTCAACACTTAGACTCTCAAATCTCAGGTCAAGATCCAATGCAGGATCACAAAATCTAACTCCTATTATTACCACCCGAACCGCCTTCACCAAAAAAACATACATCATAAACAATAAGGTGCATTTAGAATTTAGGAAAAAAACATCCAAAAACAAATCAAGGCATATAGTCAATATCACAATATTTCAATCAGCGCATTTAGCCAATATCACAATCAAGACATTTATCCAATATCACAATATTTCCAATTTCATCAATTATGATACCAACCCTAAGGTTCAATTTTCATTCTTTTATCAAAATAAAATGGTGAACCCCGAGAAATCCAACCCAATGATGACGTGATATGACATATGCAACTGCTATTTATGATTCTCATGTATAAATTGATAATGACGTGAGCTAAAATGACTTATGTATGCTTTGCATGGAATTATAAACATATGAGCACGGTATACAAGTGTATGAAACACAAGCTATATTTTATGTGACTTGGATTCAACCTATTGGCACGGTTTATATTTATGAAATTGTCAATTTTATACACCAATCACACACATAATTCATTTAAAGTGCATATATTCAAATTTCACAATGTGACATGCCACTCATACACTTAGCTAAATTTAGGTAAATGTTCAAATGTCAAAATAAAAATCTCAACAATATTTTGGGGTACCTAGAAATGGAGTTAAGTTCTGATTTTTGGAAACCAATTAGATAAAAATATTTTTTTATAACTTTTATGTTTAATACTATGGTAAGATCATAGGGAAAATGGGTCATTTGTACCAATTAAGAGAAAATTATTCAGCACTTTACAGAAAAAAGTACAGAATTTGGGTCTCTGTGGGCCTCCGTTTGGGGGAATCAACTCAAGGGCTATGGGTCTAATTTTTGGGAAGCTTTTAGTTTAATATGTCCCCCACAAGTTTTATGTTTTGTACTAAGGCTAGTTGTTTGGAACAAGTTCATGATTTGGGCCAATTTATAAAATGGGTTCAGTCAGCATAAAAAGGTTCAACAGAATTGGTTTTCAATAGAGAATTCTCAAGACCTTTGGGGATCCATCCGAGGGTATTTTGGGTTAATTTTTGGTTAGTATCTATTTTAATATGTTAGCTACATTTCTCATGAAAACTACTTTTGGATTTGGGCATTAAAAACATAGGTTTCTGGTTCTACAAAACTACGTGACAGAGAGCTCTGCCAGTCACTAATTCATAACAGTGA
Organism: Heliamphora exappendiculata; assembly: GCA_034768845.1. Lineage (NCBI taxonomy): Eukaryota > Viridiplantae > Streptophyta > Magnoliopsida > Ericales > Sarraceniaceae > Heliamphora > Heliamphora exappendiculata. The sequence goes on along the minus strand of JAOTRH010026257.1, from coordinate 8,517 downwards.
CTTTGGAAAGAGTTTTGATCTATCAAAACTTCATATATTTATCTCATTGTTGGTGACCAGTAATATAAGCATGTTATCTACATGTTTTATGTTTTGACCTAAGCTCAGTTCTCACTCTAACCTAGGGTGTCTATGTCTACAATACAGAGTGGTCAGAATCTGACACTCTTTGGTAAAATTGGTGTATTTAGAGTTCTATCCAACGAAATCACTTCCAACTAATTTTTTATAAACAAGAACTTAAAAATCTAGGTTTGAAAATAAAAATTAAACTTAGATCATTTTTTACAATTAGGTATGGTAGTTTACAGTTCGTGGTAGAAAGTTAAAATACATAGAAAATCAAGCCATTTAGGGTTTAATTGTTTTAGCTTAAAATATGTTTAGATTTGGTGTATTTTCTTTACATGCATGTAATGTACACATATATATCAAAGTTTCAGAACCTATACAAGCCATTAAACTCAAGACTAGCCACATGCAACCATGCACAAAAATCATTTAAACATGAACAGCCCCTATTTTGGCCCTACAACGCCTTTTTGATAAGTTTTTTTGTTTTCTTATTCTTAGATGTGTTTATAGAGATGGGTTGAGGGGTATTTTTTAGGAGATTGACAGACGATTTTAAAGAATTTACTTACATGTTTGAGAGCCTTAAGAGTGAAAATTGGCTTATAAGACTTGGCTTTATACTCTTTGGTCTTCAAAGACCCATTCTCTTGAACTCTCTTTATTTTTTCTTCTTTTTCTCTCCAAGAACACTTAGAAAATTTTTCTACACTCTATCTCTCTCACTATGTTGCATGAAAATGAGGAGGAGAATGAGAGATATAGGGCCTTATTTATAGAAATTTTGGTAATATATTTAATAATTATGGTGTAAGTATTTTTTTTATTTTCTAAACTTTTATTGTTTGCATAGGAGGTGGGAATGCTTTTGAGACTTACGCATATTAGATTTTCCTGCTGGGGATTTTGTCTAGGGGCAGTTTGGGGCAATAAAAAACTGATTTCGTATTCATTTGGGGTTTAAATTAGGTTTTGGTACTGTTTTGTGCAAGAAAATATCTAAAATATTAATTTTATGTATTTTTTGGTGACTTATCCTACTAAAAACTATTATTTTATTGTGTTTATAATTAATTTAATATTTTCATGAATTATCATAATTTTTATAGCAATTAATTATATAAGTATAAGCTTTTAAGTCAATTTAAGCTAGTTTGGCAAGAATTGACTTTTTGACTTATTTGTTGTGTAAAAGTTTTAAATAATAATTTGTTTGCTTTTGTTGACCTATACTGTTATATTATTATGTAAATTACTTATATAAAAAGTCTTGAGTCATAATAATGCTTAATTTATACATATTTTTCTCATTTTTAAGCTTAAAAAGGCATAAAGTAACTTTTTGTGCACTAATCCCAATGTGACTGGCCATGCAAGGGAATTTTTGTTATTTATATTGTTATTTTATATTTTGGTATTTAATTGTCTCTAAATATCTAATTTAGGGTGTCCATGTGTCAACATTTGAGTTTTTAATACTTTTTTCTATACTATGGGCAAAATGGTCATATTACCCTAATTATGACAATTTTTAATTTTTAATTTTATATTTTGTGTTATTTACTTAATTTAGGATATTAGAAGTTTTCTTTAAGTATTAGGATTTTGCCTCTAAGTATTTGATCTTTTTAGGGTTTCTGGGTCGGATTAGGTTTTTCGGGTTGAGTTAGGATTTTCATCCTTTTAGCGACTGAAAATCTTATCAGCTAACCGTTGCTAATTCCCATAATCTAAAATTGGTTACTTATATATATATATATATATATATATATATATATAGGTAGTGTCTGTTGTAGAAAATGAATGAGTATTACCTCGGAAACTTCTGTGTAGATAGAGATAATTGAGTGACTTGCATGTAATTTCTTAGGACTAAGATTGCTGATGACTTCTAAAATGATTATGGGAGAATTTTATGGTGTTTTCGTAATAGGTGTGTAGCTTAACCTGGATTTACCAATTGTGGGGTGTCTTGGGCTAAAAGTGTAATTATCTAAAAGTTTTGGGTTAAACATGCAATTATTAAAAATTATGAAATATTAAGCATATGCGTATATTTTCTTCTTAATTATTGAGTTGGCACTTAGCTTTCCAATTCCTTGGACTTAGAACCTTTTTATTTGTGTACGTCTTCGATTTGGGTCACTTTTGAAATTTTATTATTCTTCTTGGATCAAACTGTAATTTTCCTTTCTCTTATGGGGTTCTAGGGTTTTTGATTTTATTATTTTTGGATTATTCGATGGTTCCTTTTAGTTAAGATATATTTTTATGCTTTAGAATTTTGATTTCGAGATCCGATTCTAGGCTTAATCCTTAAGACTCTTAATCTTAATCTAACCCTAATATAAAAATCTAGTTTCGGTTGATTTAACGTTATTAATCCATAGGCTTAAAAATCAGGTCATTACACGAGTTTTATTTTGATTGTTTGTCATAAAAAAGTTTATCTAGAGTCCGTTTTGGTGTTTTCCCGTCTGGTTAATTTTTTTTAAGATAATCATTTGCAAAAACAGAGATCTTGGTAGTTTTGCCTCCAACAATTACAAGGTTCAATATCTAGTTCTGTTAGGATCTTGTCAAAAAACTTTTTCAAGAACATATACCGATCGGGTTGATAAACAACCCTCCCATTACGACGAGTCACTACCTGCGTTTGTGTACTAGTAATAACACGCTGTGAAGAATCTAAATTCTGTGCACCATTACCCACATGCTCGTCAGGCAAGTTAATGGTAGCACTATGATTAAGATCTGCACCTGTCCCAATAATTCTCCCATACGACGAGGCAATGGGATATCAGCAACTTATGATTCCTCTTTCGTTCTATTGGTATTTTCTCTCAAATCTTCTAAAACAATTTTATTTTTAGGCTTGTGATTCATAATATAATCCTCTTTCAAGAATCGGGCATTGATGCTAACAATAACCTCCGGATCCTTAGGATTATAAAATAAATCACCCTTCGTTTTCTTGGGAGACCCCACAAAGAAACAGACTTTTATTCTCGATTTCAATTCACCCGCATTTCCTTTCAGCACATGTGCTGGACACTCCCAAATCCAAATATGTCTCGAACTAGACTTACACTCAGTCTATAATTCTGTTGGAGTATAAGGTACCAACTTAAAAGGTACTGTTAGCTCAAGGTCTTTTTTATTTTGATTTTGATAATTTTTATAATATATTTTCTAAGAATAAATGACTTTAAAAGGATAATATATTTATATTTTTAAAATGAAAGTGTTAACACATTTTGAACAAATAATTTGACACCTTACCCAAAAAAAAATGACTTATCTCTCAAAAGAATTAAAACACTTAAGTATTCTTGCATGAGAATATTTTGTATCAAACTAAATTAAAAAATAAGTCAAACACTTTTAAGGCAAAGTATACTTGAATCACATCAAGTGTGTCAACCTCTTTGAACAAATGGTTTGACACCCTAACAGTTTTATGAAGTTATCCTTCAAGTATCAAAGTTAGTGTCGACACAAATAAATTTTACGTCAACACAAAAGAGTCGTAGCTCTTAGGACTCAAAATGAGTCAGCACAAATAAGTTTTGTGTCGACACAAAAGTGTTTCTCACTTTTGGTATCTGAAATTTTGGGTCAATACAAATAGAAATCGTGTCAACATAAAAGAACCGATGACACCTACAGCACTTGAGGTGTCGACACCAATTGAAGATGAGTCAACACAAAAGTCCCGAGACTGCCTGAAGAATTTGTGATGTCGACACCAAAGACCTCAAGGGTCGACACAAATATACCAAGGCTTCTTATAGAATTTAGTGTCGACACCAAAGAAGACATGAGTTGACACAAAGTGCCTCCTCCGGATGCTGAAATTTCAAACGAGTCAACACCAGATTCAAATGTGTCGACACCATGATGTTGGTAAGGTAGAGTGCAAAAATTGTGTCGACTCCTCAACAAATTTGTGTCGATCCAACCACTTAAAGGATTCTGCCCAAACAATTTGTGTCGACACCAGCGACGGAAATTTAAATTCGCGGCAGTGCTCAACGGTTGAATTGTTGTCATTTATTACTCCCACCTACCTCCAACGGTCATAAATGCACAAGAGGTTATATAAAAAATAACTTCTCAGTATTTACTCCAACTGGAGACATACATTTACTGTTCCATTGCTTGAATTAAACTCTAAATTCTCAAGCCCTCATTTATTGCTGAATCACCAGCTCTTGTTCCTCATCTCTCCTTACCTTCTCATTTATTGTAAATTTTTTCTGTAAAAGAGTGAGTGCTTTTCATTTATACACTTCATTTATTATAATCAAAGGTGAGTCACCATTTATCCTTTGAGTGAGTGATTAAATCTCATCAAAGAAGAGTTCAAGAGAGATGAGAAGAAAATATGAGCTTGTTTTCATAGGATCTTCTTGAAACTGTTTTAGTCTTGTAAATGTGCCCGTAAACATTCAGTTTACTCAAGTGAAGTCTTGAAATTGTAAAGGCTTGAAATGTGCCCGTAAAGCATTCTAGATAGTGGAAATACTCCAGGAATAACTTGAGGAGTGGACATAACCTTGGAAGAAGCCGAACCACTATAAAATCCTTGGTGTTTAGTTTTATCTCTCTATCACTAACCTTTTCAATATTTTAATTGCTTAAATATTTGCTTATTCTGCTTAAATTGATTGTGTAATGGCCCGATACGTGTTTATTTTTGTAGTTTTATGTTTTCAATTAAGTGAGGAGATAGAATTAAATTTTGGACGAATGATGGTGATATGGCTTTGTTAATAAATAATTCGAAGTATTTAAAGGTGAGTAAAGTTGGAGGTTTAAGTTGAATTTTAAAGAAATTCGCAAGATTATGCTCCGGGGGTCACTGCTCGAGCGGTGGGGGTCTGCTCAAGCGGACAATTGGGAAAAGTTTGGAATAATCTCGAACTATGGAGATTTTTGGGTTTATATATATATGTGTGCGTGTGTTCAACACCCACGTGAGAGAAAAAAACCTCTCATTTCTCTTTTCCTCCTTCTCTCACTTCATGAGAGAAATTCTCCCAACCATTAAACCCTAGCTCTACACCATGGAAATTGAAGCTTTGAAGCTAGATTGGGAATGAGTAAGGATGAAAATCAAGCTTTGGAGCAAGGAGGTAAAAGATGGAGCATCAAGGAACCAAGATCACTCAAGATCTAAACCCTAGGAGGGAGAAGTTGGAGGAATCTCAAGCTTTGAGAAAATTCGAGGTAGGATCTAGATTCTCTCATATGTATGAGTTGATTTGAGTTGATATTTTGATTATGTGAGTAAAATAAAATAGATTTCATGCATGAGTTGAAGGATTGATAGGTTTATGTGTGAGATGAGTTGGGTTTCCATGAGAATTGGGGTTTTGAGAAATAATAAACCATAATTTTTGAAAATTGATTGTATAAAAAGAGTTTATGATGCTTGGAAACCAACGTTTATGGGTGAAAATAGGGATTTGAAGCATATCCATGAGTGTTTATGTGATTTAGGGCCTGAAAATCAAAACAGGGGCAAATATGAGGTTTTCTCAGGCATCAGTGCGCTCGAGTGGATCCTTGTCCGCTGGAGCACTGAACTGACAGAGAGTTGGGCGCTTGAGCGCCCGACTTCCGCTCGAGCGGACTGACTGCGTAGGGTCAACTTTGTTCGATCATATCTCCCTCATTCGGACTCCGAATTGGGTCGTTCTTGTACTCAAATCGAAGCTCCGAAAGTCTTATTTCCAGCAAGACTACTCTCATAGAAAAATTCTATTTGTAGAAAATGTTATGATTAAAATAGTAAGGGTATGTCAAATTTTCTTAATCATTTTCCACCCGTTTTTGGCCAAATATTTTTAAAAAGGTTATTTTCATCGATAGTAAACCTTTTTATCAAATTTATTATCCCTTGGGTTATGGTTTTACCTATCTCACTACACTTGGGATAGGATGCTAGTATCATACCGATTGGTGGTATTTGCGATAAAAATGGATTTTGATATGTGACTAATATCTTGAGAGCTAGTATGGGGTGGAAATTTGTGGGCAATGTAGTGCCATGGTTATCATTTAAGAGTTTAAATTTTACAAAGAAAATATGGATTTTAACTTGTATATACATGTATATGTATATGATGGGTGCATTCCGTTTGTTTCAAATGACATGATCATGTGTGAGTTAATTATGCGTTAGCATTTCATGGAGTTGATAATTAGAATGTGATTATGAGAAATTATGTGTTGAAATTTATGATGGCTTTTGAATTGAAAGAAAGATTGGAATGTTAAAATAAGACTTGATTGGAAGTGAAATGAGAAGTTGAAATGTAAAAATTGAAAAGAGGTATTATGAGAAAATATTTGGGGAGAGAAACCAGTTGTGGGTTGGACTCCCGGACTTTTGTGAAAAATGAACAAATAATGAACCGTATAGATTAATGTAGATTAAGTTGGCCTGGCGGGTCCGCGGTGAAAGTTCGAAAACTTGCGCAAGATGGGAACAACGTGCCCACGGGTTAGCCCCCGAAACGTGGTGTTGTATCGTGGTGATTTATAGAGCTATCTATTAACCAATGGTTTCGTGTAGGCTATTGGGATAAGACGGAGGGATTTCTATAAGCTGCACTCGGTATCGGTTCATTAATGATGATAAATTAATTGTGATACGATTTTTGTGATAAATTGGATAATGAAAATATGATTTGGTTTTTGGTGAAAAACTAAGAAATGAGAATAAACGTGAAAGAAAGGAATATGTTGAAAAATGCTTAATGAATGAATAACTTGACGTGCGTAGATGTGTGTGTGAAAATAAATAATAAATTTGTGGAATGTGCATTTTTATTCCAGTTGCACCCATCACACCTCAAAAATCATGCATTATATCTGAGTTAATCTATGTTCTACAAGCTTCGGCTCATGTATGTTTACCAAAACATATCAAGTTTTGAAGACCAGGGACGATACCATGGGCAGGGGATGCTTTGGGGAAGATTAGAGGGAAGATTTTGTGTTTATTTATATTTTTGCATTATGATTGTACATAAACAGATGGAGAACTGTAATCAAAGATATTACGATTGCAAATGAATTTTTTTTTTTAGATTTAAAGCATTTGTTGTAAATTTTACATGTGCAAGGACATAGTTGTTTCAGGAGAAGTTCTTATATAATCAGAACTTAACTTCTGTGGTAAACAAAAGTCGTAAATGATGATCCTTAGGAGAAAGGTTTGGGGTTAGTTCACGGGTCCCTCAGGTTCGGGCCGTGACATAATGGTATCAGAGCTCTAGGTTCGAATACCCAGGAGCCGTGGGGAGTAACCATGACCATAATATGTGACATGTTTGACAAGGTTAGGCACCACTACGCGGCATGAGTTGTGTGCTTGCATGGGTTTGCGATTGAATTGTGTTGTGCGTGTTATGTGTTTATATGAGCATGGAGGGTTAAGTCTTGAGGTGATGTAGCATACCATATAGTATCCGATCAACTACTTTGGGGTTCAAAATAGAAAAGTGTTTGGCCGCCGTTCTTTCTATAAGAAATCTGAATTAGTTGCCTAGATTTTCGTGTTACTCTGGGGCTTTCCCTCGGTATGTGAAATTGTGTTAATGTGATGTGACTAGGTGCTAAGTTTTGGGTAGCTTATCTTTAAGAGGTTAGATTGAGCTTGACCTAGTTGGGTGTCATGATATCCTTATTGTAGGGATTATGCCCGTGGGGTTGGGGTGAGCTGTGATCTAGACGGTGGTATGAGTGGTGGAATTACGATCCAGTGGTCAGTGATTATGGTGGGTGTAAGCTCGAGAGATGAGCAATGACTGTTCAGAGTATGCCGTATTTATGTGAGTCAAAGGTGATCGTAGTTAGTTGTTCGTTATGTGTTGAGCTACTAGTGGGTTGACAAATAAGTAGGGTAGAATGTTTGAAACCCCTTGGAGGTTGTTAATTATGGATGGACATGAGGTGTGGTTTTAGGCGCGTTGAGAATTATGTACGCCATGAGTCGTACTATGTCTTGAACTGTGCTGTGTCATGAGTCGTGTACCCCGAGATTGGGTATGGACGGGAGTATTGTGGACGGAAACATAGTGGACAGGAGCGTAATAATCTCCGGCCTAAAGTATGTTAGAAAGTATGTGCTTAGGCACGTGGTTGGGAGTGTCCCTTACATTGAGGGGTGTTGCTAATAACCACCGTGGTATTTTGTGATTTTGAAAGACAGATTGATGACCCTTGTATTTTTTTTTGGCGTGGTGCTGAGTTGTGTTTCTTGATAAAAGTTAAAGGCGTGTATGTGGAAAAAGTATATGGAATGAAGATGATATCGATGGGTTAGTTGTTGAGTGATGTGCATGCACGTAAGAACAGATGTACATTGATGGTTATTGTGATGTGGTGAACGAAGATTCGAGGTCGTTTGGGAAGTTTCACGGAGAAGAGTTT
>JAOTRH010026246.1:0-21549 GCA_034768845.1 Heliamphora exappendiculata | reverse complement strand
AACTGATGATGGTCCTGCGATAAAAGACCGTAAAGAATTTGCATAAGTGGGGTTAGTACTTGTCCCTCGGTGGAAGGACGTAAAAGAGTGCATGTTGTGTAGGGAACATCATAGGTTGTGGAAATCTAGTTGGAAAATAACGTGTTGTTTATGTTTATTAAATTGTCGGATGTTAAAGGAATGTATGAAATCTTGTGGTTTTATAGATGGAAAATCGTTTTGAGACTCGTGTAGTCGAGTTGTTCATATAATTCGTGATTATATGTTATACTTTTAATTCATGCTAGTTTTTCCTATTGAGCTTTGGCTCACGTTATGGGATTTAAATCTTTCAGGTGAATTTGATCACGTAGCTTGATCTTAAGGAGCCCCGGAGGTGGCTGAAGACAAAATTCTTAATTTTGTTATTTAATAGTTGATTATCGCTTTGTTATGGATCATGTAATGATGTATATATTTTGGACTTGAAAACATATGTTTTGTAAGCCTTAAGGCCTTGATATCAATACATGAAATGCTTGTATGCTAATGAGAGAAACCATGGGTTAGTTATTTTTGTTTCATGGTTGTGTGAAACATTTCTCGTTCGTTCGGTTTCAATGCTTTTAATAAATGGTTTTCGGTTGGTTTATGCTTTATATCAACTCTTGTGCCTCGAGGGAGGTTTTGGACTTTGTTTTAGCTTGTTTTAGTTGGCTTGTAATGCCTTTGAGGTTTTCAAAAGAAAGTGGGAAAAATGGCTAAGTCTTGGGTTTCGAAAGTGATGTTTTGTAAATGGGTCCACAGCCAGACCGCTCGAGTGGTCTATCGAGCGGTCGAGGCAAACATTATGTTTTTGTGTTTCATGTGGAAAACCAATGGGCTTGTAGGGACCACTCAAACGATCTTTTGACTGATCAAGCGGCCAGGGCAGTTTTCTTGAAAATTTGTGTGGTTTGTTTTAAAGCGTGGCTCTTGGGGACCATGACCTTATTCTTTTGGATTCTTCTTTTACATAAAATAAACCCCCAAAAGTGCATTTTCCAAAAGTTATAAGCTTTCTTTCATCTTCGTTCTTGGACCTGTTTAGGCTCGGGTGGTTTTAATGGATCCTGATATCTCAAAACAGTTTTTCTTGGGTGGTTCACGTGACCTGGGTTTTGGGGCATGACAACTTGGTATCAGAGCTCTAGGTTGGAATACCTAAGAGCCGTGGGAGAGGTTGTATCACCATGTGAGGATGATTGCGTGTGCCTGATTGCATGTGCTTAATTATTTTGATAACATAAGAATAGTAGCCTATTGAGCATGAGGACGTTGTATATACGCGAGCATAGAGGTGGGACCTTAGGATTGATTAGTCTTGCCTTCGGGCATTTGGATTAACAAACTTGGAAGCCGAGTTAGAAATGCATTTGGCTAACGGATTTTCTAGCAAGGAATGTAAGTAGGTTACCCAAATTGACTCATCACTCTTGTTGGTACTCCTCGATATGTGAAATTTATTTACATGATCTTATATGGCTAAGTGTTAGCATGATTATGTAACATATATTGATAATAACATGATTAGTTGAATCTTATGTTGTTATGTTAGATATTTCTTTCATATAGAAGTTATGTCTACGCGGAGAGGACAAGGTTGTGGTCAAGGCCGTGGCCGTAATTTAGGCCAAGGGGATGTGCCAATCCCTGATGGTAGGGATGCTAATGCTCCCCAAGGACTAGTAGATGGGGTAGGATTGCTACGTGAGATTGTGGGTTCCATCCGTCGTCTAGCTAAGGCCTCTAGGGGAGGAGTGAGAGTACCCGAACCGAGGGCGACTGCTACGATGCGTAAGTTCCAGCGTCTTGACCCTTCTACCTTTGTTGGGGATTTTGATACTAAGATGGCCACAGAATGGCTAAAGCTTGTGACAAGGATCCTTGACACATTGCAGATAGTCGAAAATAACTTGAGGGTTGCATTTGCTACATTCCAGTTGAGGGGTGATGCCCATGAGTGGTGAAAATTTTCCAAAACTACCGTGGAGGGTACGTGGGTCGCTTTTACGAAGGTATTTCTAGAGAAATACTTTCCTGAGTCTTCTAGAGATATCTATCGACAAGAGTTCTACTCTCTCAACCAAAGACCGATGAATGTTATGCAGTATGAGGTCAGGATTACCAGTTTATCTCGCTTTGCACAGGAATCAGTGGCAACTGACGAGCTATTTTCAAAGAGGTTTAAGGGGAGTTTGAGGCCTACGATCAAGGAATGAGTGGCAGGATTGAGATTGCATATTTTTACAGAGCTGGTGGAGTCAGCGGCTATTATAGAGAACACATTGAGTGAGACTCGTAGACCCAATGAGGTCAGGGCGCCACAGAGTGGAGCAAAGGCACAGTCAGGTGGGCACTCCAATAAGAGAAAGAGGTCCTTTGGCCCTGGTCCTCGTCTTTCTGGATCACAGTAGCAGTTTTCTTCACTAACACCCTCAGTGGCTTTGTTAGGAAGGTTGAAGCAGAGGGAGCTGATTTGTTTTTTATGCAGGTTGTCAGGGCATCATGCGTTAGATTGTCCACAAAAGAGACAGTCTCAGAGTTCAGTACCTATTCAATCCTAGGAGAGAGCACCACTGATTTGTTTTAAGTGTGGCCAACAAGGGCATTTTCGTAGGGACTGCCCTCAAGGAGGGAGTGTACAGAGCATAGCAGGTGCGCTAGTTGTTCAGTCTGCATAGGGATGACAAACTTATCAACAGCTCAGACTTCTAGGGTTACGGAAGGGGGTGCCTCAGTCTAGTCAGTGCGATAGCCCACAGTGCATAGCTATGGTGGGCAGACTAGAGGACCAGAGGGTTAAGTGTATGCCCTCATAGATCCTAGTTCCTCCAAGGCACCGATTGTGCCTAATGCCGCAACGACTACCTTAGTTATCAGAGGTACTCTTTTAATGTACAGATCATGGGCCAGTGTTCTTATCAACATGGGAGCATCGCATTCTTTTATCTCGTCTGCTCTTGCATCTGTTTTGGAGTTGGAAATAGACTTGTTAGGTAGTATGCTGTGTGTAGAGACACCAATCAATGGGAACGTGGTGTTGGAACGAGTTTGTAGGTCCTGTGAGTTAGAGGTCGTCGGTCGCTGTTTACAGTTTGATTTTATTATCCTCAACATGACCACGTTTGATATCATCCTAGGGATGGATTGGCTGACCACCTATCATACCTATATTGATTGCGATCGATGGAGGGCATCAATTTGTATACCTGAGAGTGATTTTTTTTGTTTTGTGGGTAATCGGGACGATGGTTCGGTGCCCATGCTCGGTGTTGTGCAAAATCAAGGAAACCTTAGTTTCCTCTTTTCTGCTCTCATGTTGGATGAGGCGAGTGGGGTTCGAGGAGTGTTTTTCCCTGTGGTTTGTGACTATCTAGATGTCTTTCCAGACAATCTATTTGAGTTGCCACCGAGTCATGAGATAGAGTTTTCTATCGATCTTATTCCAAGAGCCGCTCCTGCATCGATGTCATTTTATCATTTTGCACTAACAGAGTTGCGAGAGTTTAAGGTACAGCTTCAGGAGTTGCTAGATAAGGGGTTTATACGCCCAAGTACGTTGCCATGGAGAGCTCTGGCTTTGTTTTCCAAGAAGAAGGATGGGTCCTTGAGATTGTGCATTGATTACGAAAGCTGAATCAGGTAACGGTAAAAAAAAAGTATCCTATGCCGAGGATTGATGATTTGTTTGATCAATTAAAGGGTTCATGCTGTTTCTCTAAAATTGATTTGAGATCAGGATATCACCAATTGAGGATCAGGGAAGAGGATATAGAGAAGACTGCCTTCCGAACTCGTTATGGTCACTACAAGTTTTTGGTTATGTCGTTCGATTTAACGAACGCTCCTGCGACGTTCATGAACTTGATGAACTGCATATTCCATCTATATCTTGACAAATTTATGGTCGTGTTTGTAAATGATATTCTTATCTACTCACCATCGAGGGAGACACGTGAGGAACATCTTCGTATTACCTTGTAGCTTTTGAGGGAACATTGACTGTATGTAAAATTTGAGAAGTGTGAATTCTGGATGCCTGAGATAAAGTTTCTTGGACATGTGGTACTGAGAGATGGAGTATCTATGAATTCTTCGAAGACTGATGCAGTGATGAGTTGAGAACGATCGAAGACTGTGTTTGAGATTTGTAGCTTTTTGGGTTTGGCAGGCTACTACTGACGATTCGTGAAAGATTTTTCTCAACTCGCCATGCCTATGACTCGCCTCACTCGGAAGGGAGCTAAGTTTGTTTGAAGTGAGTCTTGTGAGTTGACTTTTCAGGAGCTAAAGAAAAGATTAACGAGTGCATCAGTGTTAGTTATTCTCAAATGAGGTTTAGGTTACATAATGTATTGTGATGCATCGGATGACGGCTTGGGGTGTGTCTTGATGCAGGAGGGTAAGGTTATGGCTTACGAATCCTGACAATTGAAGACTCATGAGCAAAACTATCCGACACATGATTTGAAGTTGGCAGCCGTAGTCTTTGCCTTAAAGGCATGGCTGCACTATTTGTACGGTGAGCACTTTGAGGTTTTCTCGAATCCCAAGAGTTTGAAATACTTATTTTCTCATAAGGACCTAATTCTACGCCAGCGACAGTGGATGGAGTTTATGGAGGACTATGACTTTGATCTCCAGTATCACCCCGAAAAGGCCAATGTTGGGGCCGACGCTCTTAGCAGGAGATCTCATGGTTCATTGGCTTCTATTACCATGCAAGAGTGGGATATGCTCAAGGAGGTTGGTGACTTTGATTTGTGTCTCAGAGAGACCGAGGAGGGTGCGACCCTACTTTCAGTAGTTCTACGGCCCATGTTGATTGCCCATGTTCTGAAAGCTCAATAGCAAATTAGGAGGCTTAGATGTTGCGGGATTGTGTGGCTAGTGGGAAAGACACCAAGGGATGGGTTATGGACCAAGATCAGAGTTTGAGATTTATAAGTAGAGTGTTTGTGCCAGATTCATGCCGCGGCGATGTGTTATGTGATTTCTACCATTCTCGTCTTGTAGTACACCCGGGAGGGACCAAGATGTATCATGATCTGCGCCGTAAGTTCTGGTGGAAGGGAATGAAGAGAGATGTAGTTCAGTTTGTTTCTCGATGTCTTACTTGTCAGCAATTGAAGGCAAAACATCATAGGCCAACAGGGTTGCTACAACCGTTGCTAGTATCGAATGGAAGTAGGAGAACATCACGATGGATTTTATATTCGGACTTCCTAGATTACCTAAGGGACATGACGTTATTTGGGTTGTGGTTGATAGACTCACGAAGTCTGTACATTTTCTTCCCATTCGTGTGAAGGACTCTGTGGACAAGTTGAGTAGGTTATATTTCAGTGAGATTGTTCAGTTACACGAAGTACCTACATCTATTATTTTTTATCGAGACCCACGCTTTACATAGCGCTTTTGGCAGAGTCTTCAGGTAGCTTTGGGGACGAGTTTACTTTTTGGCACTGCATTTCATCCTCGGACGGACAATCGATTCAAGCGTACTAAACAGATCTTGGAGGACATGCTGAGAGCTTGTGTGCTCTATTTTTTAGAATCTTGGGAGGATCATTTACCATTTGCAGAGTTTGTGTATAACAATAGTTATCAGTCTAGCATTGGGATGGCACCTTTGGAGGCCTTGTATGGCAGACTGTGTTGGTCACGAGTATGTTGGACAGATGCAAGAGAGGTAGTAGTTTTGGGACCCAATTTGGTGTGAGAAACGACAGAAAAAATTACTATGATTCGCCAACGCTTGGTGACGGCCCAGAGTCATCAAAAGAATTATTCTGATCAAAGGAGAAGGTCTTTGGAGTTTGGGGTTGTGGACCACATGTTTTTGAAGGTTTCGCCACACTAAGGTTTGTTGAGCTTTGGCCGTAGCGGGAAGTTATCGTCCCATTTTATTAGGCTGTTTGAAATCCTTGAGAGGATTGGGAGGTGGCATACCATTTGAATTTTTTACCTCAGTTGTCATATGTGCAAAATGTGCTTTATGTTTTCATGCTTAGAAATTACGAGCCTAGCCCATCACACATCTTGGATTGGGCTGAGTTATGGGTGGACAAGGACATATCTTCTGAGGAACAATCTGTGAGGATTTTGGATACGAAGGAGCAAGTATTGAGAGGGAGGACCATTGCATATGTTAAGGTTCTATTGCTTTGTCACGGAGTTGAGAAAACTACGTGGGAGCTTGAGTCCGAAGTCCGTGCTAGATGTTAGGGTTGGTATACTGAAAATCATGTTTTTAGTATTTAATTTTATTTTAATAAAATTAATTTTTCATTTTATGAGAATCTTTATGAGCAATGTATGTATATCATTTCTTTGTTATGCATGGATGTCCAATATTCTGTATAGTATTTAATCTGGTGTGTAAAGTACGGCTTATACACATAATATCAGATTTTAAGACCCTGCAGAATATAAGTTTTCTGTTCACAGTTTAGATTGAAATAGACATACCATCGGAACGACTGTAGCACAGAATTTTAGTAGGCATGTCTTGGTTACGAAGAACAGATAATAGCATCGTCTATTGTTTCGACTCTCTGTGCTAGTACACTTTGTGTGTACTGTACGAGATATTTGGATAATTAATTTTATACTGACTATATAAATTAATTCACACCCTAAAATTATTATGAATAATGCTTATCCTCTTAATCTTGAAATAATTATTAATTAATATATATTTAAATTCGTTGTTTTGATTCATTAGAGGATGCGATCTTATATGGGTTTATATTTTCGATGAGTTGGATAGCGGTATTATTTATATGGTAAATATTAATTTTTGACGAAATTTACGTCTCGAAAAATTGGGATTGATGATACCCCCTTAAGGAAGCTTATAAATTTTAACCAGGCCAAACCCTACAGGTGTATTTGATTATCCGGCAGTCAAATAAGTTAAGCGAAATGATTTAAGAAATATCAAGATGCCGATTAAATTAAATTATCAGTAATTAAATTTAACTGACGGGTATCGAGAATCATAACGTGTGGAGAAATGGTAAGCATTTAATAACAGGAGCTCAATGCTAGATGGTCTTGAGATTATGGGTCAGAGTGCAATTATAGTTCTTTAGTGGTGTGAACTGTAATTCAGGATTTTACGAAAATTGCAGAAACCGCAGCTGGTTTTCCATCATTGTAGAAACTGGTGATAGATGTCTGTGTTTCACTGAAAGTCTTACTCATAATTACTCTTCAGGTCCCTACTGTAGCCCTATATATATGCGAATAGGCTGAACCAGTTTGAGAACATAACTTATCTTTTAAGACTAAATATATTGGGTTCTGCCGCTACGAGTTCTTGATAGTCCGTAGCCCACACTACGTTCGAGAATCGCGTAAGGAAATACAGTAGAAGATCTGACAGGAGCTTCAACTCATAATCAAACCGTAGTTAAAGAATCAACTGATAAGAATGTATTCTTTTAAATTAACTTTGGTTGCACAGGTTTTATTTTGATCGTTCGACGTCAAAAGTTTTATCTGGAGCCCGTTTCGGCGTTTGCCCATCTACTTAATTTTTTACCGAAAATCGTTTACAAAAATAATGATCTTAGCAGTTTTGCCTCCAACACTCGGTACCCAGAGTTGTTTTCTTCTTGACCTCATAGCGAATTTTGGGGGCAAAATTCCTAAAGGGGGGAAGAGTTATGAGACCCAGTTTCTTTTTGTTTTGTTATGTATATATGTAACGTGTTGATTATCATTTTAGTCATTATAGAAAAGCATGTTTCTGTATGTATTATGCATGAGTTGATTTAGAAGGCATATTGGTTTCAATCCCGGTCCTGCTTGGGCTTGTGGCAGAAAAGTTAGAATCTTTTCTGGGCAAGACCGCTCGAACGGTCTTTAAACCGCTCGAGCGGTCTATCTGTGTGGGTTATATATATGACAGCTAGTGGCCTTGGGTCTCGCACCGAAGCTTCTCCTACAAGTTTCCCTTTTTCTTATCTTGTAAGAAAGATCTAACTCTCTCTGCCTTCTCTCTAGCTTTTAGATTGATTCGGACTCAGTTCCTAGCATTGAGATAGTCAATCCTTGTTATACGCATCGTGGGCTTTGCGTTCATCCGAACGAAATCTCATTTTGGCAACTTTGATTTCTTGTCGGTGTTTAAAGCATTGTTTTTAACTCTCTGAGATAGGATTCTACACTATCTTGCTTTAAAATGGTGTTACATGCAATTTTATACATTTTTATCGTGTTAAAATGCTATAAATGTCAAATTTTGTATTTAAGCTGTGTTTAAAAGGATAAAAAGCATTTTAGGCTTTATTTTTTGTTTATTACAAAGTTGGTAGATGTATGTGTACACAATTTTGAAAAGGATGAGTTTTGAAAATTGAGAGGGATTTATGTATAAGTTATGGAAACATAGTTTTGGGAGGTTTGGAGCTAACCCTTGTGGTTGAGTCGTGGTTCCAACGGTGGTTGGTGAACGTGTGCCTTTAAATGTTATGCGCGGCTATGTGCCTCTCCAAATGTATGGCAACTATGTGTATAACTTGGGATTCAATTGCTCCTGCGGTGAAAGACCGTAAACAATTATTTAAATGGTGCTGGTATCGCCCTGCGGTGAAAGACCTTAAAGAATTGCATAATTGGGACTGATGATGGTCCTGCGTGAAAGACCATAAAGAATTTGCATAAGTTAGGTTAGTACTTATCCCTCGGAGGTAGGCTGCAAAAGAGTACATGTTGTGTAGGGAACATCATAGGTTGTGAAAACCTAGTTAGAAAATAATATGTTGTTTCTATTTATTAAATTGTTGAATGTTAAGGGATTGTATGAAATCTTGTGATTTTATGGATGAAAAATCATTTTGAGACTCGTGTAATCGAGTTGTTCATATAATTAATGATAACATGTTATACTTTTAATTCATGCTACTCTTTTCCTATTAAGCTTCAGTTCATGTTGTGGGATTTAAACTTTTCAGATGAATTTGATCACGTAGCTTGATTTTAAGGAGCCTCAGAGGTGGCTAAAGACAGAATTCTTAGTTTTGTTGTTCGGTAGTTGATTACTATTTTGTTATGGATCATATAATGATGTATATATTTTGGGCTTGAAAATATATATTTTATAAGCCTTAAGACCTTGATATCAATGTATGAAATGCTTGTTTGTTAATGAGAGGAACCATTGGTTGGTTGTTTTTGTTTCATGGTTGTGTGAAACGTTTCTCGTTCGTTCGATTTCAATGCTTTAATAAATGGTTTTCGATTGGTTTATGCTTTATATCAACTCTTGTGCCTCGAAGGAGGTTTTGGGCTTTGTTTTAGCTCATTTTAGTTGGCTTGTGATGCCTTGGAGGTTTTTAAAAGAAAGTGGGAAAAATGGCTAAGTGTTGGGTTTCGAAAGTGATGTTTTGAAAATGGGTCTAGAGCCATACCGCATGAGCGGTCTATCGAGCGATCGAGGCAAACATTCTATTTTTGTGTTTCACGTGAAAAATTAGTGGGCTTGCACAGACCGCTCGAGCGGTCTTTTGACCAATCGAGCGATTTGTGCAGTTTCTTGAAAACTTGTGTGGTTTGTTTTAAAGCGTGGCACTTGGGGACCATGACCTTATTATTTTGGGTTCTTTTTTTACATAAAATAAATCATTGAAAGTGCGTTGTTCCAAAGGTTTTAAGTTTTCTTTCATCTTTGTTCTTGAACCTGTTTGGGCTTGGCTGGTTTTGATGGATCTTAGTATCTCAAAATGGGTTTTCTTGGGTCGTTCACGTGACCCGAGTTTCGGGGCGTGACAACATATATTTACACTTATATTATCCACAATTATAGCATAACCTTAGCCGCCACTGCCTTCTCCTTCCCTTCCCTTCTCCAAACTCTAGTTGCTCTCCCTAGACCACCACCGCCTTCGCATCACAACCGCCGCTCCTCCTTCTCATCCTTCTCGTTGCCGCCGACAACCTCGACCTCCTCCTCTTGTCGGTGTACAGAACCAAAGCCATGGCGAAGATGGAGGAGACGAAGTGGTCTTGGAATGGAAGTAGTTTTTCCCATTGAAGTAGAAGTTCCGTCTTTACGGATTATAACATAATGCAAAGTGGCAGAAGTCGAGTGGTTATAGGAGAGGTGTAAAGAATTGGATTTAATAGATGAAAGATGATTACATGCCCTATATCATACTTAGGTTTATCATAGACAAATGCAGAGCATTCAAAAAAAAGTCAAGACCAGGCATCTGAAAAAGGGGATCTAGTATTGAAAGAATTCAAAGCGCTAGTGTATGACCCTAGGGGTAAGTTTAAACCAAATTAGGCAGGCCCCTACATAATCAAAAGCATCTCCAGTGGTAGAGGAGCATGGTTAAAGAACCTAGATGGCAATGAGATTGTAGAACTTAGAAATACCAATCAGCTGAAGAAATATTACCCTTGATAGAGCCTGTTATATGAAAACCTAAAAGGTAGCATAGGCGAAAGTTTGGGCACAAAAAACAAATAGAAGAAATGAAAGCTCACTATGTTAAAATCACAAAAGAGCAGTTTAATCAAAAATTAGGTCACCAAAAAAAAAAGAAAGAAAGAAAAAAAGCTCGCTAAGTCGAAAACCCAAAAGCGCAGCTTAGAAGAAAATTAGAGCATCAAAAGGAGTGCAAAATACTCGAGTGAACCCTACTTGAATTACGTAAGGCCTGATTGTCACTTAGGGATTCTTAGGCAGTCTCATGCTGGGGCTTGGACACTTCATTTATAATCTCTCAATTTACTCATTGACACCAGGGGTATAAGCCTTGAGTTAAAGGGAAGGATATGGTATTAGTGGCAAGGGTCCCATGTTTGAGAATCACTTTGTACTAAGGGCATCAGTTGTACGAGTTGGGAGGTTTCTCTATTTAAAGGGTCTATTCTTTGAATTTTTTACACCAAGAAGGTGCAGCTTTTACAGAGTGATTATTACTATATTAGAATAAGGATATGAGGATTTTTGTGACTAAAGAAAAGTCAAAGATATGATAACCAGGAATGGTTTAAGTTATGACCAGGCAAAACTTGCTTTTCATATTTAGAACACAAGATCGGCTGTTTGCAAACTAAAACGGAAGAAGTAAGATGATTACAAAATTATGAAAGTAAACACTCAATACTTAAATTTATTGCTAATAATTTTATTTATAATGAGATGGATGTAGCTCCTTACGACATCAAAGAATAAAATAAAAAAATAAAGAATAGAAAGAGAACATTATTGCTATGGTAAGGCATGAAGAAATAAACGAACTACTCTACTTCTTTTTAGATGTCATCATGTCTTTTAGTACATAACCTTCCTCAAAACACTAGAGCCTACACTCTTCACTTCTAGGGAGTCTTCTTCAGGGTCTTCTTTAGAATCCTCCTTAGGCTCATTTAGGATCCCCTTCAAGATCCTCGTTAGGTTCAAGATTTTTAGGGCCAAGATGCCATCGGCCCTACCCTAATCATTGTTTTCTTCTTGTTTGTTGGTTGTGTCCTCCCAAGGCTCCAACAGAACATGGCTCAGCTAGGCATCCTAATAGGAACGTAGGAAGTCCTCAAATAACACATAAGGTGAAACTCTAAAAGGAATGAAAGGACGCTAACAACGTTTTAGTTGTCGTTTAGTTCTCCCTAGATAATAATGAGTGAAGTTCCGCAAACCTACGATGATGAACATTCCCAACCCATCAAATATACAATCATTGACCGCTCATCACAGTTAATACATTGCCAATGACAAGAAAACCTGTCCTGAAGCCACTTTATCCACTCGCCATGGAAACGAAAGGGAAAGCACAATGTAGCAAAGAAAGTCACCCGCTCTATAACAAGGAATTTACCAAAAAAATGATCAGTTCAACATGATCAATCAACATTAGTAAAGATGAAGCAAGTCGTCCACTAACGAACCAAGTCGTGACACCTCGAACTCAATCCAAACCCAAAAGAGTCTCGACTAAGACCATATAAACAAGGCTACGATGTTGAAGCATCTAGTGCACCGCATGCAACACCCAAACATTTGGCTAGCCTCTTGATGGGAGTGGAAGATACGCAAAGACAAAATAGATGACAAAGGCATTCATGCTATGGCATAATAGGTCACCGACACGAGGTTCTTCTGAGAATGCAAATATGTCTAGCAATAAGTCAACCCGAAAGTGATCCTCCAATATCAAAAACTTGGTCACCCTTGACGAATGACCATAGTAGGCCCATGCAACCTACAATGGAAAGGCCGTGGTTTAGGTACCACCATGATATCCTCACAGTTCATACCCGACAAAAATTGGAACTCGTTAATAATTCGACACATCTCATCATCACCAAAATAGAAGAGCCAAGCTTCGACATCCCAACAAATAGCGACAACCAATATTAAATGTTGTTGGTAAGCTTGCCGACTAAGTTTGATGAGAAGAAGCAAAGAAATGTCAACAATGGCATCCTCTTCAATGTCACAAAAAGTCTGCCTCCATAAATCTAAACTGTGATAGAAAGCGAAAAACATCCTTCATGTTATGTCAAAAGACTACTGAATACCCACGGTAGCACTGAGAAGATCAAACTGAACAACTTCGAAGCTAAGGAAGGGAGATTTTTTTTATATGGATGAGGAATAAATGGGTTCAAGCCCTTCAAGTAAGCTTCGATAGCGCTTATGATCAATAGAGATAAGGAAGGCTCAAAGTCTATGGGCAAAACTCCAAAATGAGCAAAATGCATCGTGCATAGGCCAAAAAACCATGACCAGCCATCAAAGCTTTACCCATAAAGCTAAACTGACCCTAGGGAAAGAAAGCTGGTTCGGCTCTCTACCCTGGCCCCTTAGGCCGAGTCGGCCTTCTGGTCCTTGTTCAATGTTTTTTGTTCTCGTTTCGGGTCTTGTGTCTCCTAGGAAGTGTCTAAGAGTCCCTGTTGGTCCCATTCCACACACAAGCACAAGTTTATGTTTGTTTTTGAGTTCTCGTTGTAGTTAGTCAACAGTCTTCTTAGTAAAAGTTTTGAAAGGAAAAGCTTATTCATTAATAAAATGAGTTTGACAACTTCTAGTAAAAACAGACAACATAAACCACTGAGTAACACAAATGATGAGATAATACAAAATCCTCCACCCTAATCAAATCCATAAGGCTATCCAATCATCAACGCCTGCTTTTCGATGATGCCTAAGTGGAGGGAAGAAATATCTAAATCATGTTTGTGGTCTCCTCTGAGGTCGCCTCATCTCGATACTGAACATTGAAAACTGGCATAAAATGATCTTGTGCCTCCTTATAATGATATGGAGGCACGAGCATGGAAAGGGCTCACCCCTTCAAAAGAAGAAGAACAAGGAATTGATGCTCCCTAAGGATGGGCTGAAGCCTTAATCTGCAAGGAAAAGGGAAGAAATCAGAAAGATACCGGATGACTGGTTACCGTAAGAAGAGGAAGACGTATCATTTCACGAATGCCTCCACAAGTAGAAGACACATTGAAGATCCCTTTACGGTGACAGAAGAAAGCACAGATCACGTTAACAACATTGATGCATTGTTGCGCCCAACTATGTGGAATCTGAAGATAACAAGGACAATATAAAACATGTAGTATGGGAAAAATGAATGTAGTAAAGTGGAGAAGCAAAGATGGGACTCACTAGAGCATCACTTTGGAGCAATGCTATGTCTTTATGGCTCGAAAGATCATGGTCATGTCTCCATTGTTATGGTTGGTATACTGAAAATTATATTTTAAATATTTAATTTTAATTTTTAATAAAATTAATTTTTTATTTTATAAGAATCTTTATGAGTAATGTGTGTATCATTTCTTTAATGTTATGCATGGATGTCCAATATTCTGTTTAGTATTTAATCTGGTGTGTAGAGTACGGCTTGCACACAGAAGATCAGATTTTAAGTTCTTCCAAAATATAAGTTTTATGTTCACAGTTTAGATGAAAATGGACATCCATCGATACAACTGTAGCACAGAGTTTTAGTAGGCCTGTTTTGGTTACAGGAAACAGAGAACAGCGTCATCTATTGTTCCGACTCTCTGTGCTAGTACACTTTGTGTGTATTGAACAGGAAATTTGGAGTAATTAATTTTATACTGATTATATAAATTAATTCACACCCCAAGGTTATTATGAATAGTACTTATCCTCTTAATTCAGACATAATTATTATTTACGTATATTTAATATTTGTTGTTTTGATTCATTAGAGGATGCGATCTTATATGGGTCTATATTCCCGGTAAATTGGATAGCGATATTATTTATATTGTAAATATTAATTATTAACGAAATTCACGTCCCAAAAGATCGGAATTGACGATACCCCCTTAAAGAAGTTATAAATTTTGACCATGCCAAATCTTGTAGGTGGATTTAATTATCCAGCGGTCAAATAAGTTAAGTAAAATGGTTTAAGGAATATCAAGATGTCGATTAAATTAAATTATCAGTAATTAAATTTAATTAGCGAGTATCGGGAATCTTAACGTGGGGAGAAATGGTAAGCATTTAATAACAAGAGCTCAATGCTACATAGTCTTGAGATTATGGGTCAGAGTGCAATTATAGTTCTTTAGTGGTGTGAACTGTAATTCAGTGTTTTATAAAAATTACAGAAACCGCTGCTAATTTTTCATAATTATAGATACCGCCATGAGGTTTGCTTAATTGCAGAAACCGCTGATACGTGTCTGTATTCCACTGAAAGTTTTACTCATAATTACTCTTTAGGCCTCTGTTGTAGCCCTATATATATACATGCGGGTAGGCTGAACCAATTTCATAACTTATCTTCTTAAGACTAAAGCTGTCTTGGTTCTGCGGGTACGAGTACTCGAAGAATTATAATCCGCACTATATCTGGGAATCGCATAAGGAAATACAATAGAAGATCTGACATGAGTTTCAACTCAGATTCAAATCGTAGTTAAAGATTCGATTGATAAAAATGTATTCTTCTAAATTAACTACAGATGTACGGATTTTATTTTAATCGTTCATCATCAAAAATTTTATCTGCAACCCGTTTTGACGATTGTCTCTGCAGTTAATTTTTTTTGTTAATCGTTTGCAAAAATAAAGATCTTGGCAGTCTTACCTCTAACATCCATAGCACTCCTTTTTTGCCAAAAACATCGATATACATTGAGATTTCAAGAAAATCTCCTGCGTCGCCCGGGATGGGAATAGTAACACTAGCGCTACCCTCGATAAAATCAAGCTCTACTAGAGGAACGTGTTGAGAAAAAAGCAACATGAACCTCTCACGAGCGAAGGCCCGATTGTCATCCTCCATAAGGAACCCCTCGAGAAACTCTCCTTTAATTGCGTCCTTCAAGGCTCGAACATCGCTCAAGAAATAAGAATCCCTTATAGAGTCGAGTGACTTGCGCACCACGTACTCACCCAGGTACCACTTGCGACCAGTAGGACCCTCTAGAAGTACCTGTTTCTGTGTCTCAACATCGATGTGAATCAGGTCAGCAAGATGGGTGATACATCCAAGGACTCTAGAGAAAAGTAAAAAAAGGCAAGTGAAGAAATAATTAATTAGATTTGTATGCACTCATAAATATAAAGCTTATTTTTAAAAAACAAAAGACTAAAATACAAAATATTAAATATATCTTTTAATTGTCATAACTTATATATCATTATCTTTCTCATTTGGTAACATTTTTTTACACTTACTAGTATTTTTTTAAAATTGGCAAATTACTCCTACTATGGCCTCAATCCCGCCGTGTCACCTTTTTATTCATCTCTCCAGGCACTACAGAGATAAGATCCGAGATATGGATGATACAAAACAGCTCAATCTCGCCCTAATTTATTGACATCCCTAATCACATTCACACTTATCGGGTGCTTTTAAAAAGTCCAAGATGTAGAATATGTTTTGGTTTGTATTTTTTCGAAATTTTTATTTTAAAATTTTCAAAATAATACAAGAAATAATAATTATTTTTAATTAATACTTAATTGGCCAGAGTTATATTATTTATTTTAAAAAATTTCTAATTGGAGAATTAAACAAAAAATAATTTAAAATAAATTTACTTAAAAAACTCTCTTTAAAAAACAAAATATCCATCTAAATTTATTGCTATAAATTTTATATATATATTAACAAATATTATTTAATAATATATAATTTAGCATAATATAAATATTAATCTAACGTAATATTTGGATTAATTATTTTAATTTATTTTATAATTTTATTATTTATGATGTGCTAACTTGCATGAAAGTAATATAAATTTAATATTTAAGATTTAATACTTTTTTTATGAAAACTATTCAGTGCCACATGGTATGATTGGCTCCAATCGATATTTCAAGTACAATAAAGCTCAAATATAATGGTATTAATTTCTATACAACAATTTCAATTTTTAAATTCTTAAAACCCATTTAACACAATTTCGTACTTAGTTTAATTCAAAACAAATCCAAATTGAACAGTAAGCACCCCTAATTCCTTTTGACATCGTATTTTCCCAAGACCAATAGATCATCATCTCATTATCACGAATGATAATACAAGTCAAATGTAACATTCTATTTAAAACCACTTATGATTAAACACGAAGACTTTTCTGTAAGTACCAATAGTGGGGGGAAAAAAGAAAAAAAAAAGGAGAAAACAAAAAAACCTGTTGCTCATTGCTTTTTTCTCTTGCCAATAGAGGTGTCTTCAAAACCCTTGTTTAGGACAAAAAACGCACTCCTAGTTTCCATTTATGTATATTTCTGTAAGTACAAACATCCAACCTGAGCTTTGTGTGCCTTAAATGCCTCAAATCTTTTTCTAACAACTACAGAACCAGGATTTTCAATTTCTCAGAACTAAGATCATGAGACCTTCAACCAAAGGAAGTTGTTATTATGTCTCCCACCCGGGAATGTTAGCAGTTGCTTCATTGACCATCTTTACAAGAGTAACCTGCCAATGCATCAAACGAATAGATTACTAAATGATAAATGGAGATCGAGAAACAAATTACTTTCAATTATGCTCCGTTTGTTCGACATAAATTATTTTCTACATTTTTTCGTGCTTGGTATACAAAAATTACAACTCAACGGAAAACATTTTCTTGGTCAACGAAAAATAAGTTAATTTTGATAAACATTTTCAATCACTCCATCACTACCATCATCATCCCATCACGCTGCCACCGCCACTCCGCACCACATCACCACTTCCACCACCGCCACCGCCGCCTATACTAACACTATCACAACAACTAGCATCATCATGTTGAAAATTGCAATCAAACACAAGAAAAAAAATTTCATGAGAAACATTTTCAAACAAATTTTTTTGCAAAAAATATTTTCTTAATGAAAATGTTATCTACTGAAACAAAGTGAGTGTTAAACATAACGAGAAACCATCAATAGAAAGAATTCCAATAGAGTTTGTCCAACCACTAATAGGAAATGACCAGTGAAGTTCAAATATTAGAAGCACAATCAATCAACATTTTGATAGTTCCCGAATATTCCAGCATTCCTCTTTTCATAGAGGTGGTAATAAGGTTAGTTGATTAATAGCTAAGCTATAAAGGCTAAATACTAAAGTTAGAAAAGGGCAGTGCCATGTGTCCTCTCATTTGATCAGCTGTTTGGATTTCCCCAACAGCCCATTCAATCACTTTTCTTAAATGAACTAGAAATTCACTTGGTCATTAAAAGTTACTATTCGAGATATTGGCATGAAACTGCCGGACATGGCCAAAATCTAAAGAACCATAACTCAGCTCCATAGCCACAGATCAACACTTTATGGCAATTAGTCTTGACTCCATGCTTTCCTTGGTATTAACTTGACAAAACGGAACACTACTTCAATGGCATTTCATTAAGTTACAAAACTAAGCTTCTTAAAAGCATTTGGAAGCTTACTAGTCCATTGATGTTGCACAAGACGCTTAAAAATGAAGAAAGACTTAATATAGTAAAGAAAAGACATATACTTCCACATGCATATCATACACACATAAGAAAAAGGGGACAACTCATATGATGTAACAGAGAAACTGTACATAACGGATAAAAAAGTAATGTAGGTGTAGAAACTTTATATCCACCCTAAAATTTTAAACAACTAAGTGGAGAGGTCGAGCAAGGCGTCTATCCCAGTGATTAAGGGATCCTTTGGCCTGCTCACTAACCCGGGTTCTAATCTCGGTTCCCCTATCCCCTTATCAAAAAAAAAAACTAAGTGGAGAGGTCCCTAATGCATATTAAGTGATCACTCATCACACACCTAAACGGTGTGAGATTATTATCTAATACCTCTAACCTCCCTAACATGCACAGCTGCTTTCTAAGTTTTTCTAAGTTTTTCATAGTGCATTGCAGCCTTTTCTTGGGCCAATCTCATCGGGTGTGGATTACTTGTTTTCCTAAATGAGTTTTTCATAGTGCATTGCAGCCTATAGGCGCTCCAAACCTTAGACTCTTCTGTATGGCCTCGCTCCCCCACACCCACTCCCGCTTCGTGCAACTAAGTTTTGCAATTTGCACTACCATTACTAGAAACGAGTGTATATGTTGAAAAAAGTATTTTAAGTACATCAATACAAGCATAATTTATTATAACAGAATGTGAAGCAGCCCTCCTACTATTGGGGAGCAATTGTCTAACAACTTTTATTATTCAACCTCATGCTCATGACGCTTGTTTTGAAATAGAAAGAATAAGTGGTCCCCGCAGTAATTTGAAGTAAACTAAAATCTGCCAACTCACCACATTCTCCAACTGGGGCCTTTTCTCTCACACATCTTTCTCCTTATTTATTTCTTATCCCCTATTTGTTTGCTATCGGTTTGAGTCTTCGAGACATTCGGAGAATGTATTTATTTATTTTTTGCTTTATTGAAGCATCTGTATATTGTTTACAGCTTTAGAAATTGCAACAAAGTCTTATAAGCAAGACAAGAATAGTCTTAATTTGTCACAATCTTAGTACCTAAACTATTAGGGTTTTAATTCGCAAGGTTTATTGCTCATATGGCTAATATTTTTGTGCCTTTCTCATCAACTCCACCTGCTATTGATTTTAGCATATTGAGAGGCAATATGTTCATCAAATTCTTCTTTAGAACGACTTTTACAACCAGTATAGTGAATTCCCATTCCAAATGTCCAGGGCAATTTACGGGCACCTCGACCAAATCCCTTGGGTACTAATGCCACCGTCCACTAGAGAGGTCCCCAATTAAAGTTAAGGCAAAACTCCACATAGACTATCCCCGCATGGACTCGCTAGCCCCACAACAGTTGATAGCACTTAAAAAATTTCGAACCTGAGACCGTGGAGGGAACAAACTCACAAATTCCATGCTTAGACCACCAGGCCAATCCCTTGGGGTTTTGTATCTTAATAACATGACTGATGCAATTAATTTAGATTATTAGAACATCATTAATGATGACCAACTTGCCCTAGATGAAAAGATACAAGTGAAGCTCATCATCAACTGTCAAGATACACTACATTTCTTCAACTAGAAAATGGATACCACAAATTATAACCCCAAAAAGGTTAGAACTTATTAATTATTATCAATACATATCAAAACCAAATAATCATCTATCGATCACCACAGTTGTTTTTATTTGAATAAAAAATGATGGATATAGTTAGATGGGAACATCTAATTGGGAACATAAAGTAGGCCTTTCTATAAAGAACATAAAGTCAGTTTGAATATATGAGAAAACATAAAGTCAGCTTGAAAATGACAGGATACATATATTCAAACTGAATGCTAACTCTTGTCAATTTTGATCTTGCACTCGGCAATTCTAAATACCACAAAGAATTGGTCGTTAGCTGCAGTAAAACTATAGCTCCAAAAGTAAGAAAAGTAGGCTTGGCTCCCAAAGAAGGTTAAAATCATCAAATTTCTATTAAAATTTTGAAGTTTAGATTCAACTTGCACTCAGAAGATTTGAAAGATAAAAAATTAAAAAAAATGCATGTAGTATTTTAGTTTCGAGATGAAGAGCTTATGCTCAACATAATACATACTTGCTAAAGAGTCAATAACTCCCAATTGCATCAATAATGGGTGGAGGTAAAATAGACAATTTACATGCTACTGGAAAATTTGATTGGCATTTTTTTGATTGTTTATGTTTGAAAAGCGATGACGATGGCATTTTTAGCTAAAATTACTATCAACACTGCAATCCATAACAAAAGCAATAATGACTTTCTTTTAATTTACTTGATTAGGTACATCAGGAAAGAAATTGACATCAGATTTGGTGCCGTGTCAACAATAGATGTAATATTCCAATTTCTCCTTTTTATAGTTCATTGTGCATTTAAATTCTTTTCATAATTGTGATGATTTAATTTAGATAAACTTGTTTAGAATAATGTAGTTGAGTGGTGTGATATAGGTCAAATTTTTTTAAGGCTTTTGATAGCCCATGGGTTCTCTTGATGGTTTCAATGATGACTATTAAAGATTAAATATTTATGAAATAAGAGTTTTATTAAGAAATTAAGAGTTATTTTGAAGGAGTTTATGTTTTCACAAAATTCTAAAAAAGCAATGAAATTTGATCTTTAAAATCACACGCGCGCGCGCGCGCACACACACACACATATATATATAGTTAGAATCATTGAAAAGAATGGGAGAGAAAAGGAGGAAAAGAGAGAATGAAAAGAACAATGATTGAGAGAACACAAACTTAGGATTTACACTCTATTCCTTGTTATTTATAATAAGATCAAGAAAATACAAAAGTACAATAATACCCTTAACTTAACACTCCTCCTAAAATTGATGCATAGATATTTCTCATACCCAACTTGCGTACAATGGGTTAAAACATTTTACTACTAAACCTTTTAGTGAAAATATCTGCTAATTGATCTGCAGATTTCACAAAAGGCATACATATTAATCCCTGACCCACTTTTTCTTTGATGAAGTGTCGATCAATCTCTATATGCTTCGTTCTGTCATACTGGTCAAAGTTATGAGCAATATTAATGGTAGCCTTCATAGGTTTGAGCCAAATTAGTTCGTAGATGCCATGTGCTATAGCCCTACACTCATCTTCTACGCTTGATCGAGCTACCACTGTTTGCTTTTTACTGCGCCAAGTAACCAGGTTACCCCCTACAAATGTGCAATACCCAAATAGATCGTCTGTTATCAACTGAACCAGCCCAATCTGTATCTGTGAAAGCTTCAAATGTCAAATGGCCATGACGAGAGAATAAGAGCCATTTGCCAGGGGCAGACTTAAGATATCGCAAAATACGATAAGCAGCGTCAAGATGTACACTACGAAGATCATGCATGAACTGACTGACAATCCCCACAGCATATGTAATATCAGGTCTGGTGTGAGACAAGTATATTAATCTTCCCACAAGCCGCTGAAATTGGTCCTTGTCGGCAGGTACACCATCACCACTATGGAGACGATGATTAGCCTCAATAGGTGAATCTGCAGGTCGACAACCCATCATACCAGCTTCATC
>JAOTRH010026235.1:0-21550 GCA_034768845.1 Heliamphora exappendiculata | reverse complement strand
CTTTTAGACTTCTCTCATTAAGATAGGTCGAAAAAAAATAAATTTTTTTTATCAAAATATATAAAAAATTTTGAAAAAACAAAAATAAATTAACATAAGTCAAATTTTATGTTACTTATTTCTATTTTTAGTAGATTTTTTTCATCTTTTGATCAATTTTTTTTTTGAGTTCATTTCATCAAGCACATTTAAAAAAGTAAAAAAATTTAGTCAAAAGTTGAAAAAAATTCAAAAAGAAAAAAAAAGCAAAATTGTGACTTTTAGCCCAAACAGGGCCTTTGGCTTAAAAGCCAAAAAGCTTTATTTTTAAACCTCTAACTTTTGCCCTATTGGCTTTTTAGCTTTTTGACTTTTCTGGTAACAATTTGACTTTTCACATTCGATTTATTTGGTTTTTTTTTATGGTTTAAAAATTACTAATTTTTTAACGAAACAAATTTTTAATTTTTTAACTTAAAAGTGATTTAAAACAAAAAAAACTAAATTAAAACCAAATTACCAAATCAACACTTAGGACAGCTAATTACAAGTGATATATTTTATCCGGATCCTGTCTAAAAATATTTAGATCCTTATGTCACAATACATTGTAAGTTAAATCTTAAATTATTAAAAATCTCAAAATGTGAGATAGGGGGATATTTGACAAAACTACTAATAATAGTTTATAGATTGTAATTTATAGTAAAAATTATAAGTGTTTTATAAAAATTATAACTTATAACTGAAATAAATAAATAAAAATTGTAATTAATAATAAAAATTATGAGTGATTAAAATAAATTATAATTTATAATTAAAAGTAATAATAAAAAACAAAAAAATTTATCAAATACCCCATGATTTAATGATCTGCAATATAATTTACAGGAACATAAATATTTGGGACACAGAATTCCAATCCATTTTATCTATTGTTCATGATTTTCTTGATTTATTATTATGGTCCTTCGAAAAATCTAGCACCGTTAATTAGGCGTATGAAGCTTGGTTTAGAAGTTGCAGGATGACTTGACTCATTCCAAAAATATTACGGTTTGAAATAGATTTTTTTGTACATAAGGCTCTATTTGGGTAAAGTTGTTTATTTGTTTATTGGTTTCTAAACTAAAAAATAAGTTACGTCGTTTTGATAGCTAAATAAGTCCAAAACAAATAAGCAAATAAACTCGTTTGGATAACCAAATAAGCAAATAAGCAAATAAGCTGATTTATAAGTCAAATAAACTCGTTTAGATAGCTAAGCAAATAAGATGGCTTATAAGCAAAAAAAATTTGTTTGGATAGTCAAATAAATAAATAAGCAATTTCACCAAAACAAAGTAACTTATTAACAAATTAATTTATTTACTAATAAATAAATAAACAAATAAGTAAAATTTCCAAACTGGGCCAAGATTTAGTTCAAGAAGCCGAGATAAGATAAGGACAGTTAGGTTTGATTCAATTGTAATTTCTAACCCAGTTGTGAATCGTAATATATTTGTTACTTTTGTTTGGGTTTATGTAATATTTGTAATTTTGTACCGGTCTCTTTTCATAATAAAAATTATCGTAATTTTGTAGATGTAATTCTAATTTTGAGTAAATTATTAAAAATTATATTTTTTGTGTATAATTGTATTTTTTTTAAAAATTGATCGACTTTTTTTCTTTTTTATAATAAATTATTTTATAACTGAGTAATTTTTGATCAAATGGTATGGGTATTAGCCTTGCAAATAAGCAGTTAAGAGGTTAAACATTGCTAAATGTTAAGTGTGAAAGTTATAAGTGTGAATAATTGCCAATAAAAAAAAATCCTTACCCAATATGTATAAGCTTTAACCTTTATTTTGATGTGAGATAAAATACTTGATAAATTTTAGTTCTTGGCTGGGAATTTCCCTCGATAATTTAGGTCCCGTTTGGTAATACGGTTTTAAGTCAAATTTTTTTTATTTTTTTATTTAAAACTAAAAGGATATTTAAGCCTTGTTTTTTAATTTTAATTTTTTACTTTTTTGCTTTTTTACTTATTGACTTTTAGCCTTTTTAACTTTTGTATCTTTTTACATAAAATACTTTTATATATTATTTAAAAATACCATAACTTTTATTATACACATTCATTTTTTATGAAAATTTTTTAAAAAAATTTACTCGTCAAAATTTATTAAACAAGATTTACATTGAATATAAAATTATGTAAAAATAAATTTTAAAAAATATTACTTTTTTCTAATTTAAGATTATTTGCTTTTTAATTTTTTTTGTCTTTCAACTTAAAATAATTTTAAACTAAATTTTTTTTGACTACTTGTTGTCGTTTACTTTAAAATTATCTTTATCATTCACCACATGAATGTTTTACATATTTAATTTAAAATAAATTTTAAAAAAATCTTAACTTGTGCTTGGTTTAGTTTTTTTCTATAGATTTTTTTTTGCGTCTTTAGTGAACTTCTTTCAGTATTAGTCCAAATAAATATTTTTTTAAAATTTATCCCGTTATGAGAAAATAAAAACATAAATTTTTTAATCAAAACTTTAAAACATTTATATAAAACGAAAAAAAGCCAACTTAACTAGATTTTTTGGTTGTTTTTCAATTTTTTTCAGTCTCTAAGGAAATTTTTTTCAATTTGGCTTAAATAGTCATAATTTTTGAATCTTTTTGTCAGAAAAACTAAAACAGTGGGCATAATTTTTTGAATCTTTTTGTCAAAAAAAATTAAAAAATTTAAATTAAAAAAAAACTTTGAAAAAAGTCACTTGATGTTTTAGTCCAAATATAGGCTTAGTTTGCCTTGGCGGACCCGTTTTAGGTGGAGCAAATGGTCTTTTTCGTTGATTCGATAATGGATGCATAGCTTCGAATAAAAAAGAAGACTCTAAAATTGTTGCACCCATCCCAAAGTTGACAGCCAAGCTAACGCTGCTTTGCTTTCCTAGTTCCTACCTATGACTATGAGATTCGATATAAGCAGATCACCCTTTCTACGTATTCAATTATTTGGATTTTCAATAAGTTTTGTTTTTTTTTTTTTCCTTTGAAAGACAAAAAAATATATTAAATTTTTTGCTTTTACTTATTAATAAAATGTCTATTAATCTACATTTACTTTTTATTTTTTAAATTATGAAATGTGCCACAGTGCCACATTAGCATAACTTTTTTATTTATTTTTTTGAATGGAGTTGACATTTTAATTGGAGTTATTGTAATCATTACATTAAAAAAAAAAAAGGGTGGTGTAATTGAAATATGAATATGGTCTTTTTTTTTTTTAAAGTGAAAAATAATTATTTGACATTTTAAAAAATACAAAATAATATGACTTAAAAGCTAATTTTTTTCAACAAAAAAATCCAAATTTTAGATATCCCAAAAAAATAACTAAATCACAAAAAAAGGATTTCAAATTTTAAGCATCTATATGCTAGAGGTATTCGTGGGTCGACATGTTGCGAATTGAGTAAAAATCTATTAATTAAATTATTTATGTCGGTATAATAAAAAATTTTAATTCACCGTCGAACCACTCGCTTTATAAAACTGACGAATTAGCTATTTTTTGGGTGATTTTGTAATAGCGAATTGAGCAAATTGACAACTTAAAAATTAAATAAATATTTTATTAAAATATCAATTAATCCAAAATCAAAATAGAGACTACATCAGTTTAAACAAAATATTTATGTAAAGATTCAAAAAAATATTTCAACAATACATTTACGTACTAATAAAAACAAGTATCCTACATTCATGATATAATGTAATAAATATCAAATAAAAGATTAAAAAAAAAAACATAAGTCAGTAGCTCATGAAGCCACTGACTCACTGTTATAAAAAATTAGAAATCAAAAATATTTTGGAGTTAAAGATATTAGAAATATATTTTAGTATAAGATATTGAGATCTAGAATTTTTTATTTTTATTTTTCTATTTATATCTTACGGATTAACGATTAGGTTAGAAGTTATGAGATACAAATTAACAATAAAATAAAAAATAATTAAGTAATAAGTATTGTATGCAAGCTTGTCGGTTGAATAGCGGGTAGAAGTAGTTGAAACCGCCACCATCAACCGATCCATGTGGTCTCTTTCTCAACTACTCAATTTATTTTGCTCTTTACTTTTAATTTGTTTAGGTCGGTATGGTATAGGCGTATACGGAGCGATTGAGCGAGTTAGACAAATTTTTGAACAACCCTACTATATACATGTAGAACTCACAATGCTATATGTACACATAATGTATCACATAACAATAAAACAAAAAATAATTAATTAATAAGTATTGTATGCGGGCGGGTCGGTTGAATAGCAGGCATAAGTAGTTGAAACCACCACCATCAACCGACCCATGTTGTCTCTTTCTTAACTGCTCAATTTACTTTGCCATTTATTTTTAATTTGCTTGGGTCGGTGCAGTATGGGCGGATACGAAACGGTTGAGTGAGTTGGACAAATTTTTGAACGGTCCTACTATATACATATAGAATTCACAATGCTATATATACACGTAATCTATCACATAACAATAAAATAAAAAATAATTAAGTAATAAGTATTATATGGGGACGGATCGATTGAATAGCAAATAGAAATAGTTGAAACCGCCACCATCAACCGACCCATATGATCTCTTTTTCAACTGTTCAATTTACTTTGCTATTTACTTTTAATTTGTTTGGGTTAGTACAGTATAAACGGATACGGAGCGATTGAGTAAGTTGGACGAATTTTTAAACAATTCTACAATATACATGTAGAACTCACAATGCTATATGTACACGTAATGTATCACATAAAATAATTTCACTCATCCATCACCAAACTAATCGCAGAAAACAATTTGAGTCATCCATACAACATGTGTGTAAGACTCACAATACTGTGGATAGCCTTAATTCCTAGCATACAGATGAATGATTGATGTCAATTCGACACGGTGGTGTTTAAAATTGCAGAAATTAGCTAGTAGTCCATAAAGACTTATAACAAAAGTTTGTGATTATTTCATAAAAATTATAATTTATAATTAAAATAAAAAAATAAATATAAGTTGCAATAAAAGTTGTAAATATTTTAAAAAATTTATAATTTATAATTAAAATTAATAACAAAAAATTAAAAATTACTAACAATAATTTTGTCAGACACCCCATTATATTTTTTTCAATTAGTTTTGTAATTGAACTTTGGGCACTTTAGATTTTTTGAGAGTCTATTTATCACTATATAAAAGTGGGTATATGCATACGAAGGGCCAAAAAAGGATTAAAATTCTACTAAGAGTACGACTTCAAGGGGCCGACAGTCCATTAATCGGCCATTGATTAAGCTTTAAGCGCTGCAAGTGGAATTTTCTACCATATCTAGTTGCGATTTCCTCTGATATTACCTGATCAATGAAAATCTTGGTCAAAGGCAGATTCTGATTTGGAAAAGAGAGGCCCA
Organism: Heliamphora exappendiculata; assembly: GCA_034768845.1. Classification (NCBI taxonomy): domain Eukaryota; kingdom Viridiplantae; phylum Streptophyta; class Magnoliopsida; order Ericales; family Sarraceniaceae; genus Heliamphora; species Heliamphora exappendiculata. The sequence continues at coordinate 16,098 of JAOTRH010026235.1, read as the reverse complement.
TCTAGCTAAAATGTTCTCATCTTGGGATTCTTTTCTTAAAGTTTCTATAATCAACATCGATCCAATGGATTATTTGGTTTCAGAAGCAAAATAGCTTCACAATAATGCCAATGGTTCCTTGTCTGTGAGAGCAATTTTTGGAGCCGCACAAACAAGAAACAAATATATAAAATAGAAAATAAAACAAAAACAAATACATATATAAACAAAATACAAGATTTACTTAGTTCATCTTATTTCGACCATATCTTGTTTCACTGTATCAATGAACAATACTAACAGTTATAGCAGGAATGCACCATGCAACAATATATAAACTAAACTAAATATTTGTCCTAATCAATTGAGATAGGTTACATGAATCTTTTTACGTTATTTTATTCTAATAGGAATCATATTTTCAATTAATTTTAATAAATTTATATATTTTTTTAATACGGCATCACATATCAATTACCTCTTCCCATAGTGTTTAAGTAATTATTTAATAATTCTAAACTATCATGTGACATTGCCTACATAATATTTCTATCTAATTATGTAACAAAAAACACTCATAGCTGGACAATAATAACCCACCTTATTGGGTATGCAAAAAACAAAAGATAGACCCAATTTTTGTGCATTGATATTTTTCATTTGCCATAAGTATCAAATAAGCGATGTTACATGATATTTTGAGAGTATTTAATTTTTTTATTATTTTTATGACTTATGATTTTATTATTATTTTTCCTACTACATTGATCTACGCTATATGTATTCAAATTACCTTAATCTATTTTTTCTCAATTTGTCCTCAATTGGTACAATTTTTACCATTTCACAAAAAAATTTTATTCATAATTTTATATTTTCTAATTTTATTACACACTTACCTTAATATACTTATTTCAGTAATACTCATTTTTGTAATTTTTCTTAATAATTCAATATTTTGTTTCATATAATATTTCTGATACAATATAAAAATATGTTCAGAAATTAAATGATTTGATGCACCGCGCACACGTGTCTTTCTGAACTCTCGTTTGGAGTCAATCATGCACATGCTTACGGTTTGAAACTACTGCCATACCCATGTTCTTTTATCCTCCAATTAAACGTTCTTGCTTGCATCCAAAAAAATCCAACGGATTCATAGTTTCCTTCTTTATTTTTTATTTTGCTTCCACACGAACTTAACTGTTTGCGTGATTTTTTCTTTTTTTCTTTTTTCCCGCTATATGTATGAGGGGATCAAGTCCGGTTAGAACCACGTAGAACACACATAGAATACTGTACAGTGCAGCAAATCTTTCAACCACAGTGCGCGCCTCGGCATGTATACCAACTCGGCATTGTACAGAGCTGTTTGAGTAGCGTATTCAAGGTTTGTCGACCTCGGGCATATGAACCCAAGCATCGATTTTCGGCTGCAGAACAAGAAGCCCGAACTTGGACACGAAGTGTTCAGCACCCTGAAAGAGAGTGCTCGAAACCCATGTCCGAGCAGAATGAATTGTGCAATCTCTGGATCCGAGCTTAAGGTTCAGTGGTCGGGTTGATAAGCGTATCAAAAAAGTAATATAAGATGATGAGATCAGTAATAAGTAAACCCACTCAAGGGTAAGGTCGTCAAATAGGTCTGGCTTAGTTCTAGTCCAAATTAGGTATGAAGTTAGACATGAATACTGATGAATATCTAGACATGACAAAAGAGTTTTGCAGAGATATTCAATGATGGCATTGATAAGTCACCATTAAGACATTAACTGTTATGCATTGATCAGAGAGAAGATGTACAACCGGACCTGCTCGGGTCGGGTCAGACTCCATGAGCGGGTCAAATATTTTTCTTCCTATAAATAGCTAATGTTCACAGAAAGAAAGGTATACTCTCTTTTACTGAGCCAAAACTCTGCTGAAATCTACTCTCAAGTTCTTCATTCTCTCTAAAACCCCTTACCTGACTTGATCGTCGGATGGTCCACCGGTATAAAGCCACTGGCGGACATCTAACCCCTTTCTTGTGCATGCGTACACGTGACATTCTCCCCCGACGTCACAGCTAGCTTGGACGGAACTAGTAGATCCCTATTCTGATCCTCTACAATATATATATATATATATATATATAGTGTAGGTTTGATAATTAACAAAAAAAAATAGAGATATTACAAATAATGTAACCTATATAAGTCTGTGTTTAGCTTAATTTTTTATAGGTTTTTTGATTTTTTGAATTTTAAAAAAAATGTAAAAAGATATAAAAAAAACTAATTGATTATAATAGGAGGTCAAATAAATAAGCTTTTTAAAAGGCTTGTAAGTAAAAAGCTTTCAAAATAAAAAATAAGTCAAACAGACACTAATTAAAATTAGTTGGTTCAAGTAGAGCAGCACTTGACGAATATGTACAAAAATATTTTAAGATTAACTTTATAAAAATACAGGAAAAATAATTATTAAACATAAAATTATCATTTTAAAGTGTAAAATTTAATAGAGATAGCAAAGCCACACTACGTTAAAATATATGTACAAGCTAGATTATTTACGAAATGATTTGCAGTAGTTTAAATTTTAGACACAATGTATTTTTTTTTTTTACCTCAAAAAGAATTTAAAGATTGTCAAGAGCGTCAATAATATAATTTTTTTTTATTAAACATAACACAAATTAAATATAATTATAAGATTACTCAAAAATTAAGGCCGGTGTCGTGGCTCCCTCTGGCTGCGTCCGTGTGTCTAAAATACTGGGGAAGATATACAAGTCAACCAATACAAGAAATCAGACCATTAGTAAGCGTTCACAATCCAAATGGTTGAATTATTTTAAGAGAATATGGAGAAGATAGAGATGATTAATTAAAAAAATGAACAAGCTAAACAAAAACTAAGTAGGTGGAGAAATATAAAACTGAAATAATTCTTTTAGGACAGTTTTGGAATTGAAAATAACGTTTGATGGTTTTTTTTTTTTAAAAAGAAATCTCTAAAATGATGAGATGTAGTGATATAGATATGAAGGTTTACCAGTAGTGGGTACAGCAGAAAATCTTCCTGTCTAGAAAATGACTTCCCCAATACCATCAATCCCTTATCCCACCTTTGAAAAAGAAAGACAGGAATAGAAAAATATTTGGAGGGCAAAGGATCACCTATTTGGAACATTATGTCATTTTGTCCCAATGCATTGAAAGCTGTTTAAATATGTTTCGAGGTTCACCTCATCCCCCATTCTCCGAAGAAGGAGAAGAATGAAAAAATTAACATCTGAGGTTAATCAAAAATAGAATCTCAGGCACATATATTTGCCGAAATACTAAGAGGGAAGCTCAGAGGCAGCATGATAGGAAAAAGAGAAAGGCATGACAAATCACCATTCAATACAATCCACAGGTAAAGACGTGCCTCATTGAGCCAGCCATATATTTCCATTCAACGAACAGTAGTCGCATTCCTCGCTTCATTTAAACAAGAAACTGTGTTTGACTTAGTTAAGATAACACAGGGCAAGATCCTACCCAACTACTGAATAAATATGCATAATCAGAATTGTCGTATTCGTCAACTGTTAAAAAAGGTTGAATAAGATGCAAAGTCAGTTATTTGAGAGAAACAAAAGCAGCAGGACACAATCTGCCTACCCCAGATTCATCCATTTGAAAAATTAAACAACAACAAATAATTTTTCTCAAACAATTTGAATTGGGAACATGAGCTTGCAGTGCTTTGAGTGATACAAGAAGTCACAAAGACCATACAGTAGAGGCTGCCTGCAAAACTATGACGGGTGAGAATAACACTCCAGCATCAGCCTAGATTCCAGGATTCTCAAAAAGAGGAACAATCTGCCCTTGCCCTTCAAAAAAAAAAAAAAAAGCAACAATCTGGCCTTTCTATGTGAGGTTTGGACAGGAATCGAAATATTAGATCTAGATGATGTCGTCTTCGTCCTCAAAGCTCAAGTTTAGAGTCTGTAGCTTGAAGCCTGAACCTTGTATGATCTCAACCAAGTTGGAGGCCACCCCTGTAGCTTGTACTGTTGTCTGTTTTGTTAGCTGGAAGAAAGCATGGCAGTCACTTGTTGCAAAGACACAGTTCACATGCCAAAGAAAAAAAAAAACATTCCACCCATTTGAGAAGGTATATTAAAGTAACTAACTCCATACAACACAGAAGCACACCACCTTTTTTTCCCCCCTCCTGATAGGCAATATTTTATAAATAAGAGCATTAAGGGAATGCCTTTCTTGTACAAGAACTTCCACAAAAAAAGGTCAAGTTTGACAACTTCAACACAGAGACAACAAAGGCAACCTATGCTGAAAACCTAAACACGTTGAAAGTATACATCCCCTAAAGGAATCTATGAAAGAAACAAAGTGAATATTCTCCGTGAAGCCAAGAAAAAAGAGTTCTGAAAGAACCATTCCTTTCAAAGACGACATAGAGCCTTTAACACCTTCAAAAGATATACTATTCCTCTCCCTCCAAAGACACTACATTACGCAAAGAGGCATTACGTTCCAAGCCATGTACTACCACTCAAAGAGCTCCAACACGAACGATGCATCACCCAAAAGAATCCAAAAGTAGATAGATGAATAAATTGACATTATAAATTGACTTCAAAAGACTTCAACACTGAAGCACATCTATTTGATGTAGAACCAACAGAGAGAAGAAGAAGAACAGAGGCGAGAAGAAGAAAAACAAACAGATGAGATAAGAAGAGAGGGAAGGGGAAGAAATCACACACTTCTAATTTAAATTCTTATTCATTCAAGTCTAAATAATACGTTAAGAAGACCTTTTATTTATAGGCTAAAAACCTAATTAGAAAGAAAATTAGAATCCCTAAATAAATGGAAACAAATAAATTCCTAATTGATACTTAACTTAATCTTGATAAATAAACAAACCTAATACTATAAGAAAACTGAACATGAAATAGTAAAATACAATAATTAATAAATTCCAAAATTCATTGTTTATGTACTCTATTGTCCGCACCACTATTGCATTATAGATTCACTTGTAAAAGGTTTCCATTTCAAAAATTGACATACGGCAGCAATTGTGAGGCAAATACTGTGGATATGAGCCATGAAGGATTTAGGACTCCAAGCTCATCAACTACTTTCTGTTTACTGCCCTTGCAAATCAAGGATCATGAACATTTTGTTTACATTTTGGGTGAAAGACTGCAAGTTCAATTTGAAATGAAAGCCTTGGTGAAACTACAATCATTTTTCTACAGTTCCATTTCAGAGATGTAAGGTGCAACAAGTTACTTATACTCACCTCAACACTTGCAATACCCTCGACAACTTTAACTTTTAAATTCGTAATGTCCTCTGTTTCCTACAAAATAAGAAATGGAAAGGCAGTTAGAAAGGTTAAAAGGGCAATTCCCAGACACAATGGAACAGTAACTTAAACAATTTGGCAAAAACAGCTTGACCTGCAAAAGCCCAAGATAGATTTCCTTCGCTTTATCGTGAAGGAAAAAAAACATTGCCAATGTAGAATATTGTCGCTTTCGAATAGTCTCAAAACCAAGTACAAGAGGCAAGCAAGAAGTTGGACATAACAGCAAACATGAATAACATTCTCTTTGAAACACAGGTATAAGTATTAAGAATAAAGACAGTAGAATAGAAACATATACACCTATAGAACAATTCAGTGAGAATAGAGGACCTACCTGTAAAGCGTTGGTCACAGTAGGAATAGCTGTTTCATTCATTGTTCCTTCTGCCTACATATTTTAAAAAAGGCACTATGTTATGAAATAGAAGCATATCTGGATGTTTCAGACAAATGCAAATTGACGCTGATGCACAACACAAAAAAGCCAACAAGAAGTTCATCATGTACAGTTTCTTCTAAGAATACATAAACCAGACAATAAAATAAGATTCAATTTGTACAACAACAGATGAAGGCGTTTATATACAGAAGGACATAACAAAGATACTAGATAACAACACAACAATATAAAACTGTTTGAGAGACCACAAAACAAATGTATTGGAAAAGCTTGCAATATTATTCCAGTAGTTCTATAATGGTCCCTTTTTTCTATAATCTATACTATTATAATAAGGTTACACTAGGGTCAATCACAAAATTTGGCGAATCTCACGTCATATGATTTTTCTTTATTAACGGGGTAAACATGAGTTTTTATTTCCTTAATAAAGGGTAAATATGCAAATTAAAACAATTTTACATAACTTCCCACACTCCACATAGTCACCTACTTCCTACATAACTTTTTACATAAATTTTCAAACCTATCATTTTTTTTATATTTTTTATTTTTAAAAATATTTAACACTACCAAATTATAGAAAAAAGTTTTGCACTCACATCACAAATACCACAAATCTACATTTTTTTTTATAAGCAAATACCCGGTTTAGAAAAAGCTTAAAATGGAGAACCAAAAAATGAAACTAACATTTCAAAAGAGAAGCATTAACATCCCCAAAACTCACAACAATTCAAATTTGAAACTCAGAACAGCCCTCTAGTCCGCCAAATGCATAATTATCAGATGCCTCACGATGGGAGACAATGCTACTGATATCAATTCAAGCCATTAGAGTCGTGAGAAATCAAAGAAGACTGGTAATTATCATTTCAAAAGAGTGATGCCATACAATCCGATGAAACAAAGAGGGTGCTCGTTAGAAATTATTTCCTAACTTTTAACTTACAGCTCAACAAACTATTAAAAGAACCCAAACATGTATATTTATAACTTTTTACATGTAGCTTTTGATTCTAAATAAATAAATACACATAAATTCTGCTGCTTAAAAGTATAAATCTACTATTGTAACAAACATTTATAACTTCTGCTTAAACTCATACTCGCTGGAGCTGGAAAAGAAAAAATCGAATTGCAATGTAATTAAGGACGTTCCAAGAAACTGTCGCTGGCATTGTTTGGCAAAATTTCTATGAAGTACATTAACTTCTTGCAATTTGTACAGGAAAAACACATAAAGTGTCCATTGGCGATTTGAGATTTGAAAGTCCATGACGCGCACAAACCCAGAAACACCCAAAGGCTTCGTACCTGAAAGAACATGGTGAGGACGTCCGAGGGCGAGACCGGAACAGAAACTGGCTGATCAGTCGTCGATGCATCTTCTTGCGCTTGTCCTGCATTGTCATCCTCTGCTTCTTCGGGAATTAGGGTTTCTTCGGCAACCGACCTGACAATCTTAATCCTTCTTTGAAACTGTTTCTTGTTGCTCACTGCTGCTGCCAAAGTACGGTTACCATTGATACTGTTACGAGAACCTTGAAGATGAACTGGTCGCAGTGGAATGGTGAAAGTAGGAGGAGAAATAAGAGATTTGGCTCTGCAAACGGAACACAGAGAGGAAAATCCAGAGACTGTGGCCATTGTTTTTCTTTAATTTCTCATCAGAGTAGCTTACGGATTACAAGAGTGGACCTTTTATAGTCCCCTCTCTGTAAAATGGAATTATAAAGAGAAAAAGAATATAATTTATTTATTGTTTAATTTTATATCATCATAATTTTAAAAGTAAATAGTTTTTTTAAAATTTTTTTTTATTGATATGATTATTAATGTTTAATTAAATTAATTTTTTTATAAATATTTTTTTGGACAAGTCTTACATATCCAAAGGAAAAAGTGTGCTAGGAATTTAGCAGGAAAATAAGAGGGGAAAAGCCAAAAGAAATGAACTTTCCAAATTTGCTTGGTCTCTAATTTGGGGAAAAAATAGAAACCAAACAAGAAGTTATTTTTCTACTCAATTTCCTTTCTTTTCATGCACCTTTTCTTCCTAAGTTAATTTATTATTTTATTTCTTTTTTGTTTAGAATTAAACAATAAAGAAATATGTTCCTTCTTACTTTATTTTTTGCACTTTGCAAAATCAAAATAAAAAATAAAAAATAAAAAATTACACTTTCCCTAGAATTTCCTCCCTTTCACAAATAGCAAACACATAACAATTTTTTAATGCAGTATTCATTGCTTCCTGTTGGAGGATTATATTTACAACCTTAGTATTATATTTACAGCCTCACCAAATTTTTATTTCCAAACCAGTTGATGTCAGAGATGCCTAGCAGCAGCTTAGCTCTGTTTGGCTTACTTAAAAGTTGGGTTTTCTTTGGTGTAAAAAAGTTAAAATTTTAAACTGCACTGACATACTAAAAAACTGCTAACTTTTTTTTTTCAAAAAAAAAAATCTATACATATCTCAAACACTTTAATTTTTTAGGATAAAATGCTATAATACTCTCAATTTAAAAAATCAACTCTTTTCATAAAAAAAAAAAAAAAAATACTAATATCTCAAACACTACAACTTAAAAACAAAAAATAAAAATATTTTAAATATTTTAATAAAAAACAAAAAAAAATAAAAAATTATTACAAAAAAATTATCTCAAATAATCTCAACTTTTTTATATAAAAGAGCTAAATAGATCCTTTTTAAGCATTCTAAACGAGAGCTTAAAAAAACATCCCACCTTCGTAATAAGGAAAATAATTTTGGGCACTCCCCTTTTTAGCCAAATACCCACTTTATTTTGTTTTCTTTAAGCAAAGTTACAAAAATACCCTTCAATTTCTCTCCAACCCCTATTTACTTTCACCTATATACTTTAAGGGCATTCTATAATCTTGCTTAATGGAAACAAAGTAAAGAGCATATTTAACTGAAAGGGGAGTGCCAAAATCGTTTCCCTTATAACAATCATAATCTAAAAGTTCCCCTAATTATCTTATAAAAGGAATATATGGCCATTGCAATACCAAATATCTCAGATGTCACACTGCCATGATAAATTTTTTTAATCTCAACGTAAATCACTCCAAATATTCATTATCCAAACGCAGCCTTAAAGTGTCATTCATTCATCATTAGAGTGTTAGCTCTAATACTTCGATTTTGCATATGTTGCATATGAACACATCGTTCATGTACCTTTCTAAGAACAGAATAGAAAGTTTAGGCCCCCCATTCAAAAAAAAAACACTAAACTAAACAAAGAAAATTCTAGATACATCTACAGACTACAATCATTCTTCTCGCCAAGCATTGAAAGAACTGGTCACAACTCTCAAGCCTTTGCTCGATTTCAACATTGCCGCATTCCTCTAAAACTTCCCCTGTAGAAGCACAGCATTCTATCAGATTCTTGGGAGCCAAACAGAGTAAGATATCGAAGTTAGAAACTTTCGTAGAAGTCTGATAATCCTTACTACTGAGATATACCGCCAAGTTTGCTTGAGCACCAGCTTCAGAGTTGAATGCTCGGATGACGACGCTCAAATTAGATGAATAAAAAGGAAAAGAAAATTAAGGAGAAGAAAGTTATATAGTAAGAGCAGCATTACAATCTGAAAACAAAGTAGCCAACCAATCATTTGCCACGAGGCATATCTCAAAGTATCAAAATAATATGTAAATGTATATAAGGATGAAGGCTGTGTGAGTTAATGAAAAATTAGTCACTGCTTTTCATCTATGACTCCCTCTATATACTACGAATTTTCAACCATCGCTTTTAGTTTCCATCTATTAGAAAACAGATCACTCTGAAAAGACGACCAAAAAGAATTCTCGATGGGATCTGACTTCTGAGCCTCTGACTAGCCTGAAGTGTAAGTTGAGGCAAAAAGATCAGTAAGAAACTTTATGGTCAAAGGATTCAAAGATAAATTCCAGTTCATCTATCAAAACAACATTTAAAGGACAATATCAGAGATCTGTATTAACTAATTCTATCCCCCTAAGGCGCAGCATGCACATTAACATTCAAAGATCTCTGTTTGCTGGTACAAGCTTCAGTAACTTGGCAAGGTCATATGACTTGAAGTCTTTCCCATAACACAAGGCTAGATCAAGAGGTGTTTTCCCATCCTGAAACACGATGAGGATATCATGTCAAATCCGCTTCCCAAAAGCTTCAATAATGTCAAATTTTATAGATCTGAAATTTCAAAAAATTCATGATAAAGAAAATGAAGTAATTAATAAAAGCCCCATTGATATTTGATGCTGCAACACATCTCAATCAGGAGAGCGGCCAGCAGCCCATAGCAAGCATTCTTTCAATAGAACATGTTGCAAAAAAGAACTAGACAAATAAAGACAAATTGAACCAATATTCCATCAAACAAATTACTTCACAATTCAAAAACATTTGCACCAACCACTCAGATATTTCTTGCTAAACGAAATTGTAAAGAACCGTCCCAATTCCAAAAGTCAGCACCCACTAGTGTACTGATAATTTGATTATATCAAAGTGTAAAAGGGTTAGGTGTGAGTTCTAAAGAAAATTGGGTGAAAGATAAGACACGCCATGATAAAACTGAAAGGCACTAACAAAAGAATACAATATGTTAGGATAAGCAATATTGTACTTGAAGGAAGGTTGTAAGGGGGCAACAGACACCCACTCTTTAATGTTTATAGTAGGTCTTGCACTTGGCAAAGAATGCCAAGTGGCATTGGCTGCACAATCATAAGAGATTAGTAAGGAGGCCCATGTGCACTTTTGGTGGGTACATGGAGTGTCCTCTACAAGGGACCAAAGTATACTATAAATTTTCTTCCCTCTCTGGGCTCGGTATGGAACATAATTCCCAAGGAGTGCTTATCAAAATAAAAATAAAAATACAGAGAGTACAATTTCTTCAGCATATCCTCACCTCTAGCCACCAAGCCAAATAATCCAAAAGGTTCTTAGTGCTCGAGATTGTCTCGTTAAACATTCACCCCAACCTACGCATGGAGATCCAAGGTGTGACTTCAACCTCGACTCTGAAGGGATTTCCAAGAAAGTGTCTCATTGTGTCTCCCAAAATGGGCTTATAACCTAAGCACTGGATGCTTGGCCTTAGCCTCTTCTGCCCTTTAGAGATGTGATCCGAGGTCGTCCATTCAAATTATTCGCGTGCTTATTTCATGGCTAGCTCATGACAATCCCTGATGATATATCAAGGACACGCCCTTAAGATAGTAGGTGCCTATACAAAGTAATCATATAATTGAGAACATTCCTCCATTTGAAAGACCTAAATATCTCTACAACCTTATAGTTTCAAGCATTTAAAAGTTGACGAGTTCCTCGAGGCATGAAAGAAGATAAAACTTACCTACATCACCCGAGCATGAGAATTCCTAACATAAACAATCTGCAAAAGAAGTGAAATAAATTTATATTTAAGTTTACCTTATTTCTTCTATTCTTGTCTGCTCCATTGACAAGTAAAACCTTTGCAATGTCTCTATTTCTACTTTGGATGGCAATATGTAATGGAGTCCATCCTTCCTGCAAGAAAAACCTTTTAAGCAAAACTACAATTGAATAGGGGGAACCAGAAAAAGATACAGCCTAATAGCCTATATGTCCCCTCACATTATCAGCAGCATTCAAATCAACATTGTACTTGATTAATAACTTCACAGTTTGCATGGCCCCAACTTGAACAGCATAATGAAGTGGGGAAGCACCATCCTGTCAAGATGATAACAAATCAACCTATAACCTCTTCAAAAATAAACAAAAATGGAGCTCGAAATATTTATCACAAAAGCAACAAAAAATGCCTCACCCGATCTCTAACATTAGGATTTGCACCTTTTCTCAAAATATGACTTATGACAGCCTCCTTTTTACCAATAATTGCTGTGTGAAGAGCAGTCAGACCATTCTGTTTCATCAGATTAACAATCACTTGCTTCATGTGAAAAAAGTTTCCCCACTTCGCGTGTGGTTAGGAAGATTGGCCAACTATTTTAAGCATTAAATTGGGACATGAACAAATCTTACCTTATCAACATTGTCAATTGGAAGCCCATTTCCAAGCAGCATGTCCATATGAGGTATCTGTCCAGCAAGAGCAAGAGAATGGAGAGGGTTCCATTTCGCCTGAGATGAAACAGTCACAAAAGTTTACAGGAAGAAAGACTTTGTCCTCGACTTACATAATGTATTGCTCATTACTTTGAACACTTACCGTTGTTATTTTACCCAGGTTAGGAGTGGCATTCTGTTGCAAAACCTCTCTTTCTTCTGGTCCCAAAAGCTGTTCAACCTCTGCAGGAATTAGATAATACGGTAACAGTTGGTTGATATTTTCCCAAGAGCTAAGATAACCTAATTCCATCTATTTTTACTACAAAAAAATAGAATAGAAATGTCATTATTACTAGGGTTTGTAGGACAAGGAAAGACGCTTTGGCACATCACAAACTCAAAAAAACAAGCCACAAACAGCATTAATGCAAGTATCACAGACTCCACTGATCGGGAAAGTCTAAAATTTAAGAGATGAATCACGACAGGGGGGGAAATGTAAGAATTTCAGAACAGGAAAAGTTGGTCGACGTTTACCATGCAAGTTTTGCTGTGGATCAAGAAGGAGTTTAAATTGTGTATGACCAATCACTGCGGCCACAAAGATACTCCTCTTTGACTATATATATATACACGTGTGTGTGTGTGTGTGCATATGTATAAGTTTCTAGTCAGTTCACGATGTTGAGAAGATGGCATTTGATGTTGCCTGTAGGGCTTCTTATGAAGGAAAAATGGTCTTCCATATCAACCATGTGATGGATTATACCCATCTGTAACTAACTATATCCTGTTATGTACCAGTTTTTCTGTTATTTGGTTATAGGAAGCCTGAGTTAATATAGTTAATTACGATAGATATCATAAATATGTATGATTAGTGGCTGTATGGATTAGTGTGTGCTAGGTTAGTGTAAGAAGAGAGATTCCATTTTTTTTTCTCTTTGTTCTTCTGTTCTTTCATGTTATCAGAGCTTAAGAGCATTCAACAATGGCTTCTTCTCCTTCGTCCTCCATTTCAATTGATTCTTCAAGAATCAAATCTACTCCTATATTCCTACTTGCGAATATCTCAAATTTAGTCTCTATCATTGGATGCAACCAATTTTGTTCCTTGGACGTATCAAATTTCTTCCATTCTTCGTGCATATGATCCAATTGGTTTTATTCATGGAACAAAGATCTGTCTTGAGAGATTTTTACAAGGTCACAGTGGTGATCTTATTGAAAATCCTGAGTATCATCAATGGATAACTACTGATCAAGGTTTGCTCAGTCTAATCAATTGAACTCTTTCACCTTTAACATTGTCTCTTGTTGTTGGCCAAGATTCAGCAGCTAGAGGAGTTTGGAATACTCTGGAACGCAGATTCGCTTCTTTATCTCTTTATCTCGCACACATATCTTGAATCCCAAGGCTGAACTTCAAAATACCAAGAAAGGTTCTGATTCAATTTCTGTCTTTCTACGCGTTAAGGAAATCAGAGATAAACTTCGTGATGTATCTGTTATGATAGAAGACGAGGAGCTTCTGCATCTTGTATTGAATGGGCTACTGTTGGATTACTACACATTCTGTTCTGCCATTAGGACCCGTAATGATCCAGTATCTATTGAGGACTTAATGTTTTGTTGCAATTAGAAGAAATTCTTCTGCTTGAAAAGGCCATAGCTGATGCTGTTAGTCACATGGCCATGGCAGCAACACAAAATAATTCTAAATTTTCTAATCATTTCCAACAGCATCGTGAGTGTTAATATATATCTAAATTGCATCATAAGCCCCAAAACCAGACGGGAGACAACACAGTAAAGAACATAAAAGCCTATTTGGATGCGCGATAATAAATTTAACCAAACCACGTCATGAGCGAGAATATATTTCCAAATCGCATCATAAGCTAAAAGTAGGCCCAAAACCCATTCTAACTACGTCAAGAACATAAAACCTAATCAGAAGCGCAACAATAAATTTAACCAAACCGCTTCATGAGCGATAATATATATCCAAATTGCATCATAAGCGAAAAATAGACCCAAAACCCATTAAAACTGCAACGCTTCCATAAGACGGCCTGATTCATGAGTCGGACTCCAATGAAAAATCAGGCACCACACGCCTAACACTTCTATTTTTATTTTGGTCGACTTTACTTTGGACAGGAAGACTACTAACATACATACCGAACTTCAACAAAAACAAATAAAAATTCGAAAGAAAAAAGGACGGAAATGGAAGAACAGATGAACAGGTAAGAAGGCAATAGAAACCTTTTCGAAGATCCTCCTCATACTTTTCTGTTGTTGTAGAAGCAGTAGCTAAAGAAACTCTTTCTTCTTCTTCTTCCTCCTCTTCTTCCTCTTCTTCTTCCTCTTCTTCCCAGTCGCTCTCAAAATCCAAGTTATTATCTTTCACTTCCCCACCTTCCTCATCGTCGTCGTATTCACTGCCGCTGCCGTCATCAGGATTTTCCCAAAATGCTTGATTTCTAGGCAAAGAAGAGACCCGGTTCGAGTCGATTGCCAACTTGCTCCTTACTTTTGGGCGACCCTCTGTAACAGGAAAACCAAGACTTGTTCTTGTTAAATTAATACTTGTTACTTCCAACGTACCGTTGCTGCAACCAGAAGTTGGGGCGGAAGGGGTGGAAATAACAGCTGAAATTGGAAGCATTTGCTTTAACGAAACGGTTGCAGCAGCAAACTGCGCCATCATTTTCTTCCCCCTCGGCCCTCGTCCACCAGATGTAAGAAAAACCCCTAATTCTAGGGTTTTGCAAATCCCGACATGGTGAGGCTTGATCTTTGTGGCCTGTTTGGGCTAAATTTTGTAATTTTCTGTTTATTTTAGTTTTTTTATGAGTTTTTTCGAACCGTGTTAAAAAGATGAATAGAAAAAAATTAAAAATTTTGATCCAAAGATTTAAATTTTTTTTACTAAGAATAAAAATAAATAATATAAAATTTAATTTATTAGTTTATTTTAATTTATTTTATATTTCTTAATTTTTTATATTTTAATTAAAAGTTATTATTTTGAATCATATAATGTAAAAGATCAAAAAAAATATAATAATTTGACTAAATAATAAACAAATTTATTAAAAATAAAAATAAACAAATAAATAATTATCCCATACGGTAGTTTCTCATCTTATAAAAAAATAATTTACAATAAAGTAAAATAAAAAATAAAAACATATATATAAATTAATTAATTTTTTATTTGTTTAATTTATAGAAAATAATTATTTACTATTTTTTTATATTTTATTGTGTTGCCACGTCTTTTGATGGCACTTATTAGGTTCAAATAGGTGTGTCTTTTTTTTTGTGATTATTTTGAATAGTCACGAGTTCATTTATATATTTCGAGATTTTGTTTTATTTTTAAGATATGATTTTTTTGGAGTACATTATATATATTGTATTGAAATTTATATAAAATGAGTACACAACATAGTTCAGTTTGACAGGTCCACCAATAGCAGTGTTTTTTTATGTGGGATTCAGATTATTATATTTTAGGAGATAAACGTTCGTAAAATCGTAAACACCGTAGCGAGAACGAATCTATCTTAAGATTGTTGAAAAAAATAGTATACTTTTTGTGCATTAACGATAAATAAAATAAAACTATAAAATTGAACTTACAGACCGTATGAATATGATGATGCAAGTAGATTAAGGTTAACATTTGACGCTATATCTTTAAGACAGATTTATTATCGCTACGGTACTTACGATTTTACGGACATCTATTTTTTGGGATACAATAATTTAAATTCTACGGAAGAAGCACTGCAATTGGTAGGCCTATTGAACTAAACTATGTTTTGTACTTCTTTACACGAACTTCGACACAATATATGTAATGTACTCTACAAAAACTATGTTACAAAAACAAAACAGAATCTCGAAATATATAAAAGAATCGTGACTATTCAGAATAGTCACCAAGAAAAAAACACACTTAAAACACATAACTTCACAATAATAACTAACGAATTACTATTTTCAATTAATTCTCATTCACGTTAATAAAAATGTTTTGTAAATTATTTTTTCCAACACATGATGCAGCCTTAATCAGCTTTAATAAAGTAACACAGTAACTCCAGCACAAATAAAGTAACACAGCAACTCCACAGCAACTCCAGCACAAATAAAGTAACACAGCAACTCCACAGCAACTCCAGCACAAATAAAGTAACACAGTAACACAGCAACTCCAGC
>JAOTRH010026224.1:0-21550 GCA_034768845.1 Heliamphora exappendiculata | reverse complement strand
TTACAAAATATTTTAATTAAAATCAAAATTTTGAATTAATTAAATTAACAAGATAAATAAAATAGATATGCAATCATTCACACAATATATATATATAAACATAATATGCATGTATCCTGGTTTTATGATCCAAGTGAAACACTGAGGTGTTTTAGTCTCCCTAAGAGAATCAGCTGTTTCAATCCCTATTCGCATCTGATTCAGTGTCTTGATTGCATCAGGCTTCCTCATACTAGGTGATATATACTGATATATCATATCAATCTCGTATACATCAGAAAATCAACACAAAGTAACCCCGGGAGAAAGAAACTGTCGGACCACCACCAGCCACCGCTAGCGTCGCCTTGTCTGGGCTCCATTTTCAACGAGCTTTATATCGTTGGAAAGCTCCCGAAATATGGGATTTTTCTGTCAAAAACTCTGCTGGAAACCTGCCCAAAAAATGGCCTAAAAAACTGTTCAAACCTCAAAAATGCTGCTTTTCGCAATAACACTGCGCAGTCAACTTACTGAGGGTTTTTCGACCTCTTACCAAACTCGATTTTTGACGTACTTTATATCAAAAGAAAGATCTCGAAAAGTATTATGTTTCGATAAAAAAGTTTGCTCAAAACTTGTCCAAATAACTGTAAAAAATACTGCCCAAAGATGCTGCCGTCACGCCTAGCACTGCTGCCTTTAACCGCTAACTTTCCGAGGCCGTTCGGACCTCATCTGAGCTCCATTTTCAACGTATTTTATATCATTGGAAAGATATTAAAAAGTAAAATTTTTTTGTCAAAAAATTGCTTAAAAACAGCCCATAAAATTGTCAAAAAATTGCCTAAAAGCTGCTGCTGTAGCGCCGTCACGGCAAAAAAAACCGTTGCTATTTTTTTCTCTTTTAATGCACTATTTGGCCCAATTTTTATTGGTTTTTGACAGTATTTTGAGGTTTATTTTACTACTATTTTATGTTAAAATTCTTTTCAAGTTATAGTCCAAAAAACGGCCCAAAAAATCATAAAAACTGTTGCTGAACCGCCGTCGGCAAAGCCGCCAGAACCGGATTGTGTTTTGTTATTTTTTCTTACTATTTTTTACTTGTTTTTATGTTATTTTTATTCATAAATACTGCAGAAAAATTCACTGGAAAAAATTATTTAAAACCATTAAAAACTTACCGCGATCCGTGACCCGTTAAAACCTGAACCACCGCCGGTGCCGTCTCCGTTCTTCGTGTTCTTAGACATGTTCAACTTGTTCTTAAATATTCTAAATAGATATTTAAAAACATAAAGTTAGCTATTACAACGATCCTATGTCCCAAAGGCTCACATTCGATCTATCGCGGTCAACCTGTTGGAGACAAGACTGCCAAGATCATTGTTTTTGTAAAATGATATTCGGTAAAAAATTAACTGGACGGGCAAACGCCGCAACAGGATCCAGATAAAATTTTTGACGTTGAACGATAAAAAATAAATTCGTGCAACCAAAGTTAATTTACATGAATACCTCTTGTCGATCTAATCTTCAACTACGACTTGATTCTGAGTTGAAGCTCCTGTCAAATCTTCTACTGAATTCCTTTACATGATCCTCGAACGTAGTGTGGCCTATGATCCTCCGAGAACTTGTACCGGTAGAACTCAGATATATTTAAGTCTTTGAAAGACAAAAATAATATCTCAATGATAATGATATATGAACTATCTGATATGTGATGTATCAATCTCAAACTAGTTCAGCCTACCCGCGTATATATAGCGTTACAGCAGGGACCTATGGAGTAATTATGAGTACGACTTCCAGTGGAACACAAACACCTACCAGCGATTTCTGCAATTAAAAAAAGACGCATAGCAATATCTGGAATTATGAAAAGCCAGCAGCGATTTCTACAATTTTCAAAAAATAATAAATTACAGTTCACACCGCTAAAGAACTATAATTGAACTCTGACCCATAATCTCAAGACCTTATTGCATTGAGCTCATGTTATTAAATGTTTACCATTTCTTCCCACATTAAGATTTTTGATACCCCAAATTAAATTTAATTACTGAAAATTTAATTTAATCGATATCTTGATATTTCTTAAACTCTTTCGCTTAACTTATTTGACCACCAGATAATTAAATCTACCTGCAGGGTTTGGTCCGGTCAAAACTTATAAGGGTCCTTAAGGGGGTATCGTCAATCCCGATCATTCGGGACGTGAATTCCGTCAATAATTAATATTTGCTATATAAATAATACCGCTATCCAACTCACCGAGAATATAGACTCATATAATATCGCACCCTCTAATGAATCAAAATAACGAATATTATATATATGTAAATCAATAATTATTTTTGGATTAAGATAATAAGCACTATTTATAATAACATTGGGGTGCGAATTAATTTATATAGTCAGTACAAAATTAATTACCCCAAATGTTCCATTCAATACACACAAATTGTACTGGCACAGAGAGTCGGAACAATAGACGACGCTATTATCTATTCTCTGTAACTAAGATTGGCCTACTAAAATTCTGTACCACAGTCGTACCGATAGTATGCCCATTTCCATCTAAACTGAGAACATAAAACTTATATTCTGCAAGAACCTAAAATCTTATCTTTTGTGTGTAAGCCGTATTCTACACACCAGATTAAATACTATACAAAATATTAGATATCTATGCATAACTAAAAAATGATATGCATACATTGCTCATAACGATTATCATAAAATAAAAAATTTAATTTTATTAAAATAAAATTAAATACTAAAACCATGATTTTCAGTATACTAACCTTATCACTTTAAACCATAAAGAGTCTTGGTAAGTTTGTAAATATAATTTGAAAAATCTAAAATTTTAAAATCAGGAGGTTGTTTCACAAAAATTTTCTCCGAGATAAACCATTTAAAAAGGAACTTTTGACATCCATTTGATAGAATTTGAAGTTTTTAAAGCATGCAAAAGCAAGCAACATCCTAATGGCTTCAAGCATAGCCACATGACAAAGTCTCATCAAAATCGATGCATTCTTTTTAATTGTAATCTTGAGCTACTAATTAAGCTTTGTTCCTAAGAACTACTCCATTCTCATCTATTTTGTTTTTAAAAATTCATTTTGTATCGATGATAGAGTGTTCTTTAGGTCTTGGGACTAAAGTCCAAACCTTATTTCTTTCAAATTGATTAAACTCTTCTTACATAGCTGATGTCCAAAACTCATTGTTTTCGACTTTCTCAAATTATTTTAGTTCAGTCTGGGAAAGAAATGCTAAATTACCACAAATATTATGTAGAGAGAATTGAGTTTTGATACCTTGAGATGGATCACCAATGATAAGATCTTTTGAGTGACCATGAGCATACATCCACTCCTTAGAAAAATCTAAATTTTCTAAATTTGAAGATGCAGCAGCCTGCTGGACTTCAATTTGTTGAAGATTTGAAGCTTTCTCTTGATTTGGTTCTTTCTTTTCTTTGATGAAGATATCTTCAACACATTTTTTTATGTCAATCAAGTTATCTTCACAAAAATCCTTTGAAGAGCCAAGGTTTGCTTCATAAAAAATAACATGTGTAGATTCTTTAATAACTATGGTCATTTTGTTGAAAACTCTATACGTTTTACTAAATATAGAATATCCTAAGAAAATACCTTCGTCAAATTTTGCGTTGAACTTACCCAAAAGTTTTTTGTTGTTGTTTAAAACAAAATATCTATACCCAAAGGCACGAAAATAACTAATGTTAGGTTTTCTTCCATTCCATAGCTCATATGGAATTTTCATGAGAGAAGTTTGTATCGTAGCTCTGTTTATGATAAAACAAGCGGTATTGACATTCTCGGTCCAAAAGTATCGTAGTAGATTGTTTTCACAAAACATGGTTCTAGCCATTTCTTCTGAAGTCCTATTTTTCTCTCAACAACTTTATTTTGTTGAAAGGTTCTAGGAGCAGAGAAATTATGATTAATTCCATTTCATCATAAAACTTTTTAAAATTTTTATTTTTAAAATCTCTACCATGTTCACTTCGGGTACTTGTAATTAAAATTTTTTTCTTCATTTTGAACTCTTCGAGACAGTTTTGCAAAAGAGAGGCAAATGCTTCATCCTTATGAGTTAAAAAAAATACCCAAGTGTACCTAGAGAAATTATCAATAATAACAAAATCATATTTCTTATCTCCAAGTCTTAAAGTCCTTGTTAGACCAAATAAGTCAATGTGTAATTGTTGTAATGGCCTAGAAGTTGAAATCTCATTTCTGGAATGAAAGGAACTTCTAACTTGTTTGTCTTATGACATGCATCACATACTTCATATTTTTCAAATTTAATTTGAGGTAACCCAATCACCAATTCCTTTTTCAAAAATTTAGAAATCAAGTTCATGTGTGCATGTCTAAGCCTTCTATGCCACAACCAACTATTATCACTCAAGGCAGGTAAGCACTTGGTGTCATTTTTTGAAAAATCATTTAGAGTAAATGTATAAATATTTTCATGCCTATGACCTTTAAAAATAACTTTATTATTGTTTGAATCTTCAATAACACACTTAGCATGATTAAAGACAACCTTGTGGCATTTGTCACAAAGTTGGCTTATACTAAGAAGGTTATATTTCAAACTATGAACAAGCAAAATATTTTCAATAGAAGGGAAATAAATTTTACCGATACACCAAATTCTTATGATTTTTTCTTTTCTATTGTCTCCAAAAATTACAAATCCACCATCTTTTGATTTGAGAGATGCAAACATCGATTGGCTGCCTGTCATGTGTTTTGAACACGAGCTATCGAGATACCACATCTCCTCCTTAAATGAGGATTTGAGACACACCTGCAAGGAGAATCAAGTTTTGATTTTTGGTACCCAAATTTTCTTGGGTCATTTGGTGTTAGTTCCTTGAGGATATATTCCTTTAGGAATCCAAACTTTCCTGACAGAAATATTAGAAAGTTTTATATGTAGACAATGTGTAATAGTGTATCCTTGTTCATAGCAATGAAAACATGTAATATTTTTGTGATTTGAAGATTCTTTAACAAAAATATTACTTAAGAACTTTTGTTTTTTCTTTGGTTTATACCTAATCTCGACTTTGTCAAAAATACATTTTTGCATATCGAGAAGTTTTTCTAAATTGTTCTTTGTTTGAGTGAACTTATAAACAGTTTTGGTATGGTCCTCAACCTTTTTAATCAAAACCTTGTTTTCATCTTTTAAAATAGAAACTTGTTTTGATAAAGTAAGTTTTTCACTTTTCAAAGTTTCAATTTCACTTGAGGAAGAAAGAACCAACTTCTTTAAAATGGAGTTATTAGCATCATTTTTCTCAATTTATCATGCAAATCTTTAAATGAATTTTATAGCTCATCTAAAGAGAAAGAGTCATGAGTTACCTCATCATCTTCTCTAGCCATGAGGCATAGATTTGTAATTTTATTTTCTTCCTTTTCATCTTCGGAGCTATTGTCATCACTTTCACTCCATGCAGCTATCTTAGCCTTCTTGAATTGCTTCTTGAGCAAAGGACATTCAGTTTTGACATGTCCATGCTTCTTGCACTCGTATTAAATGATTTTCTCTTTCTTGTAGTCATTTTTGAATTTGGTAGAGTCGCCTTTGAATTTGGTAGGCTCGCCTCGGTGTCCTTCCTTTTTGAAGAACTTTCTTCCTCCTTGTTTCTTATTTCTATGAAACCGTTTGAACTTCTTTGTGATGAGTGCTATGTCTTTGTTCTCATCACTTGAGGAGTCTTCGTCAAATTCTTCGTTATGGGTTGAGGACATGAAGGCAATGCCTTTCTTCTTTTTGTTGTCATCCTCGCCATCCATCTTGATATTCATCTTATGAGTCATGAGAGATCCAAGAAATTCTTCTAGGCTGTGGGTGTTGAGGTCTTTAGCTTCTTGGATAGCTGTGACCTTAGCTTCTCAATTCTTAAGCATGCACCTAAGAATTTTTCTCACCATTTCTGCATTTGTATAAATCTTACCAAGAGATTTTAGTTCATTAATAATTTCAATAAAGCATGTAAACATATCAGATATGATTTCATCATACTTCATTTTGAATAACTCATAGTTATATACAAGCAGGCTTATTTTGGACTTATTTACTTGATTTGTACCCTCATGGATAAAGTCACGCCCCAAATTTCAGATCACGCGAAAAGTCACAGAATAACTACCAAAACTGCCCAAACAAAAGGGATTTAAAACCAGAAAGCCAAATAAGGCCAAAACTTTTGTAAAAGCGTACTACCGAGAATTTATTTGAGTTAAAAGAGTAGCCAAAAGACTACAGAGATAGCCCCACAAGCTAAGCCTTTAAAAACAAATACAAGTTTTGGATAAAAAAATATTTTCATTTTAAAAGAAGCTTAGGCCGTTCCAAAAATCTTCCTCGAAGCACAAGAGTTTAAATGAAGCATAAATTATTTAAAAATTTCGTTTGTAAATCGTTGATCCCAACAATGAAAAACGTAATAAGAAATTACGAAAAATAACAACCAACCCAAGGTTCTTTCGAAAGCATTAAAATATGCATACACCCATAAAAATCTCATATGATTTACAACATGTTATCTTTAAACATAAAATATATACAGAAAGGTATAAACTACCTAACAAAGACAAGAAAATAGGATTTTGTCATCAGCCTCCTCCAGGCACCACTAGGTCAACCTACCGGACCATGCTTACCTGAAAAAGATTTTATAGCAAAATCCCACATCGTGAGCCGAAACCCAATAGAAACAGACTATAAAGTTGTAAAGCAAGATATGCAATCACAAGCATATAGGCTCAACCGCAGGAGCCAAAATGGTTTTTCCAACCCAAAATCACAAGTTTTTCCATCAGGCTGACACGAGTCTCAAACGATTTTACTTCATAAAATCCCACGTTTCCACTCATTTAAAACCATGTATATCATCCTCACAGATATCATGTCACAGTTAAAGGAAAATAGTAAATAAACATGATCTTTTTCACCTAGATCACACAACCAGAAACAAAATGTTATTTTCCCACTCGGAACACACAACTGAGGAAAATAAAATGATAAGTGTAATAAAATAGTATGCTCCACTCGGGCCACGCTACCAAGGATAAAAGATAAAATGAGATCCTATGTACTGACTTTGCCACACACACGGACAAGGTAACAACAATAGGCTCCTGCCCATTACTCTAAAATCACCCAGGGTCTGCTAAGCAATGACAAGTTCTATACAAAGTTAAAACAACGACGCCATTAACGGAGGCAACTGGCTTAATTTACGAGACTAACCCAAAGGTCCAAAGCACCTACTGCTTAATTTACAGGCCCGAAACCCGAGGGTCCAAAGCACCCACACAACGCCATTCACAAAGGCAACCGACTCAATTTACGGGAATTAACCCAAAGGTACAGAGCACCTACGCTGCGCACGTTTTTGGACTTCCACTGAGGAGCAATGTAAGCCCAACAAAACAAATCCACTGTCACGGTACATCTATGAAAAACATTTAAAAATCCAACCGTAGCTTAACTACGCAAAACCCATAAAACAGTTTATACAGCACATGTATAAAAGAGATCCAATCCATCAACATGGAGATCAAAAAAAATATTTCAAAATGTATTTTTCCGTTTTCAACAAAACGTTTCAGAAATGAGATTCAACCCCAAAGGTTGGCTCAAAACCTCCCAAACACAAAATGTTGAGATTTTCACAAAAGCATCATTTTTCCACTGTGTTCAAGAACACCCTTTGAAAACCCAACATTCACAAAGTCATATAAGTAATAAACCAAGAAAAAGCGCAAAACATGCTTTTATCCAAACAAACATGGTTTAAATATGAAAATATGACATTCTAGTAAACCAATGGGTCTTAGAACTCACCCCAAACTCAAAACTCTTCTTCTCACACAAGGAAGAAAAGGGTTGACACCAATAGAAAAGTGTCAACACAAACAGAAAATGTGTCGACACAAACAACGGAGGTGTCAACACAAACAGAAAAAGTGTCAACACAAACAGCGAGGTGTCGACACAAATAGAAAATGTGTCAACACAAACAACGGAGTTGTCGGCACAAACAGAAAATGTGTTGACATAAACAACAACAGAATACTCAACACCAACAGAAGGAAATTGTGTCGACACAAATAGAAAATGTGTTGACACCAACAACAAAAGGTGTCGACACAAACAGAAAATGGTGTCGACACAAAAGAACAGAGAGTTCAATGTAACAGCCACTAAAGCGTGCTCAACACCACAGAAGGAAAAAGGGTTGACACTAACAGAAAAAGGTGTCGACACAAAAACTCAAAATTCTTAAATTTTAGAATAAGCTGTAGGCGATGGTGAAAATCAAACCCAAGCTACGGAAACTTCTCAACTCCAAATTAAACCAACTAAACACCTCTTTTTCAATCCATGGACATACACAAATCCAAAACAACAAAAATACACCGAAAGGAAAGCCTCAAACCCCTTTTTCTCCAACCAAAATCAACCCAAAAGCGATTTTGAACCAAAATCCAACTTTTTAAAGTATTAACTAACTTTTCACGTATTTTTAAACAATAAAAACACATATAATTACATGTAGCATTCTTTAAAGATAAGATAATCTAGGATACTACCTCGTTAAGTTAAAAACTCGACACCTCAAATTTCGTAAAAAATAAATTTCGTCGAAACAAAATTCTGTCTAGATGAACGCGTAGCCCTCAGTGCTGATAGTAAGGATTTGCTACCCGATCGCCAAAAACAAAGCCCCGGGCCCTAAGAAAACTAGAGAGAAGGCAGAGATTTTTGTTTGAAAAAAGAAACTTAGCCTCCATGCTTTGGAAAAATATCACCACCAAAATATCTAAGGCTAGATATTTATAGGCCACGAAAATATCTTCTTTTTTAAAAATCCTGCGCCACAACTCTCAACGGTCCCGGTATCCGACCCAACATGCATAAAACGCACATAAACATGCTATTGTAAAAATAATAAACAACACATCGAAACGTTACAAAAATTAAAAAGGGTCAGGGTCTCACAAATAACTTCAAGTTTATCCCATATTTTTTTTGCAGTGTCACATGTAGAGATTCTATTGAACTCACTTGGGTCAAGTGAGGAATATAGGAGATTTATAACCTTAGCATTTTTTAAAATTTCTCTAATATCATTTTCAGTCCATTCTGCTTCTGGTTTAGGGACGGAAGCCCCACCAACGATTTTGGTGGGTCTTTTGGGTCCATTAACGATAACCCGCCAAAGTTCGTAGTATATGGCTTGAATGTAGATTCTCATTCTAGCCTTTCAATAATTATAATTTGTTCTATTAAACAAGAGATGTCTATTAGTCGACTGACCTTCAGATTGGATAGGTCCGATATTAGTGGTTACCATATAAACTCTTAGACGGTTAAGTAAAAAATAAGAGCCCAAGCTCTGATACCAATTGTTAATTTAGGCAACCCAAGAGGAGGGTGAATTGGGTCTTAAAAAATTAATAATAATTTTTAAAAAATTTTTAAAAATCTTTTAATATAGCAAACAATTATAGCAAAATAATCAAAGATAAAAGCAATACAAATATTAAAGAGGTTATGGATAGAGAGAATGAACTAGACACAAAAGATTTATAGTGGTTCGATTTCTTTCAAGACTACGCCCACTTCTCAAGTTTTTTCTTCATAATTTTAACTATGTAGAATGCTTCATGGGCGCATTCAAAACCTTACAACCTCAAGACTTCACTTGAGCAAATGAATATTTACGAGCACATTCAAAAGTCTATAATAGCTTCAAAAAGATTCTATGAAAAGAATTCTCTATTTTTTTTTAATCACTCTTGAACTCTTCTTTGATAAGATTTACTCACTCACTCAAAGGATAAATGGTAACTCACCCTTGAATACAATAAATGAAGTATTTAAATGAGAAATATTCACTTTTTTTTATAGAAATTGATTGATAATAAATGAATAGGTAAAGAGATATGAGAAACAAGAGTTGGAGTTTAGCAATAAATGAGAGCGTGAGGATTTTGAGCTTGAGTCAAGCAATAGAACAATGATTGTAAGACTTTAAAGAGATTAAATGCTGAGAAGTAATTTCTTATATAAGCTTTTGAGCATTCATGACTGTTGGAGGTAGGTGAGGGCATTAAATACAAAAAATCTAACCATTAAAGTCAACTGCGATTTTGAATATGCGTCATAGGTGTCGACACAAAATGTCTAGGGTAGGGATCTTCAAGTGATTGGGTCAACACAATTTTTCTGAGGTGTCGACACAATTTATCCAATCTTCCTCACCAACACCACGGTGTCGACACAAATGGATATTGTGTTGACTCATTTGAACTTCAGCATCTAGGACAAGACCATTTTTGTCGACACAATTCTTCTTGGGGTCAACACTAAAATTCTGCAGGAACCCTCAGAAGTTAAGCGAAAGGCTTAAGGAATTTTACGAAGTCGATTAAATTAAATTATTAGTAATTAAATTTAATTGACGAATATCGAGAATCTTAACATGAGGAGATGAATTAAGCATTTAATAACAAGAGTTCGAATAATCGATTTTGAAAATACCACTAGGAGTGCAATTACGATTCTTTAGTGATATGAATTGTAATTTATGTTTTTATGAAATTGTCTCAGGGGCAAGCAAATTTTCATAATTACATTAGAAACTCAAGTCATATTTACTCATTCGATTCCAGCTGTAACTCTATATATATACAGTTATGCTAATCCTAGCTCATATTTCACATTACATTCATTATTGAATTAGGATTTGCACGTAAATCCTAGATAGCTAGATTAGTAGGTTGAAGATCACGATAGATCGTAACCCATTCAACGTTTGTGACTCGCATCTAGGAATATAGTAGAAGACTTGATCAGGGCTTCAACTCGAAGAATTCACATTTGTTGTTGTTGCAGTAATCGAAATTATTCTACCATATTTTGAAAGGTATAATCTCGAATATAACTTTAGGAGTACGGGTTTTATTTTGATCGTTCGACATCAAAAATTTTTAAACTGGACCCTATTTCAGCGATTGCCCGTCTAGTACTTTTTTATCAAAAAAATCGTATTCAAATCAATGATCTTGTCAGTTTGCCTCCAATATCTTTGTGGTTACAGATAGCAGAGATGACTAGAGTTAGTCCACCACAGTTATCAGGTCCATAGACCCAGGCTCGTAGTCAATTGTTATTTTTGTTTTAATCTTTAGTAAACATGACCCAAAATATGAAGTTTTTGTTAAGGATATGCCAGTGTGGCTGTATGTGATAACGTAACCATAATATGTACAATTGCTTTTGTTCATATAAATTGATAATTTCAGTTTAACTAGTATAAGTACTTTTTTCATTGTTTTAAATTACATCAGTTTTCAGTCCCTGGAGAGAGGGTGTAATAGGGGAGACCAGTGGTTAGACCTCGACGATCACACGAGCTTAGAAACTGATGAAGCCAGTGAAGAGCTCCCCTAGTTTAAAGCACCACAAAAATTCTTAGAGGGTCAAGGAATCTTTCTAGTTACTAAAAGCGGGCCACAAGATCATGCATCCCAGCAAGATCTTCTAGGCGTTAGGGACTAGCTGCCCATGGGAAACACCAAGAAATTGAAGGATCTCCTTTACAAAGTGAGGCAAGAGGAATCGCAAACCTGCCTAAAGGGAACCCTAAAAAAAATAGACCTCACCCAGGAGGTCAAAATAAGCCATTCATTGGGAGTATGTGCACTCAAACGAACAGAGCTGATATTGAACCTTAAATTGGCCAATATTCAAGGCACTAATGGTAGAAGGAATCCCATCAGTAGAGAAGGGCAAACGGATACGACCTACGATAGAGTAGGGGCGATGAAGCAAGGCCTCTTGACGAGCTTGATCAGAAATGAAAGCTTCCAAAGAAGCTAACTACTCGTCTCCCAATGGAGAAGGAGGGGGAGGTTCACGGTGAGAATGACGGGTGGTTAAGTTCTCTTCAGGTATTTCTATTGAAGTACTCTCGTCTATAAGAGATGAAATTGGGAATCGAATAATGAGACCTCATAGCACTTAAAGGGGTGGGGCAAGGGATATCAGCAAGAACAAGGGGCTAAAATCAAAGGATGTAATCGGCAACGGGAGTGGAACCATAAGAACAAGAAGATGATTTAGTAGAGGACGACTTTGTAAGGTACTTCTTCTGAATTTCTAGATGAGTGGATTTTACTTATTCGTCTAAACTACTAGATACCACAGTATGTCTCCTACCACTAGACATAGATTTTTATCGACGATGAAGGAGGTCCTGACGATAAAGTTACCCGATTTGAACGAAGGAAATTGCTCCAAGGGAACTTCGTGTCTCGAAAAGTTACCCAAAAAGCTCTTAAAATCCTTTCTATATGATTGTTGAAGTGATTGAGGTGATTAGAGAAAACTTGAAAATTAGTATAACAGCTCTTAATCATAATAGTTGAGATTAACCTAAGACTAAACAATCTACGACCAAGAAAGAAAAGTGTTTGAAGGATGAATACTAACCCGTGCAATTTTTGCCACGTGTCAAACACGCCGATGTAGTATTCTCCTTGAAAATTGTAACCGCACCGCCGCTCATTATTAGGGTACCTCAAAAGGCATATTGGCAACTATCTTCCCCTAACATGGGAAAAGGTTACTCTCATGTCGTTTGGGTGTCTCCTTTCTACTCTGAACAAACACGATAGTGGCCAACCAAAACTCTGAAGGCCACAACATTAATGTCTTAAGGATGACTACACCTCTTTAAAATGTATTCTAGCTCACCATTCGCTTTGTAACATGCTGAATAAGAATAGGGAATCACTGATGAGTAGTGTGGGTACTTTAGTCGAACATACTCAGTTGAAGAGGAGCCGAGGTCCGAAGCCGAAAACGGATCTAATCAGCAAGTGATCTCCTGGTCAGGCTCGGAGATGATCAACCCTGAGTGGGCATGCCGTCTATTTGAAACCAAGGAAGCTTATCTTGATTAGCCTATTGCTTAATCAATGGCTAGACCTGGTCAGCATAACGCGTGTTGGGCACGCTCAACTGCCTGAGACTAAGGAAACTCACCAAGGCAGTATGGTTATAACCGTTTTGCGCATGGGGGACCTTACCACGCGTCAAAAAATACAGTACAAAGGGTAGGTTACAACGAATTCACGTATATTCTAATAGTATTCTCAATTATTTCGTTCTCTCTTTACCTTTTACTTGCTCTCTACTCTACTGGAAGTCTAACTTGAGCGTCAAATAGGACCCTGCCAAAAATACTCTATCATCCTTTCTAACTCTTTGCTTTAACTTTTTAGGTGAAGTTTAGGCCTCAGTGGACCATTTTAGAAATTTTGCACCTTCATTATTATTTCTTAAAATGTTTTTCAGCGCAAAAATTGATATATTCAGATATATGATACAAAATCAAAATGCTCGAGTAATTAAACTAAACGTCGGCTATAAAAGGCCCACCGAATATCGTCTACAATCAAGGTCTTATTTGGGATGTATTTTGGGACTTTTGTTTATTTTTGTTTTTTCTAAATTTTTCACTTTTTAATGCAAAAATTTTATTTTCTTAAAATCATCTTGATGGGATGAATAAAAAAATAAAAATATTGATCAAAATATTTAAAAAGTTCATCAAAAATAAAAATAAGTAACATAAAATTTGATTTAATAGCTTATTTTTCTCTTTTATGAAATTTTTTTTGTATTTTGATCATTTATCTTTATTTTTTTTGGCTCGTCTCGATCAGATGAGTTAAAAAATATAATAACTTGACTAAATAATAAAAAAATATTATTAAAACAAAAATAACTAAAATAAAATAAATAAATAAGCAATTATTCCAAACGGGCCCAAGTGTAGAAATTCGGTAAACAACTAGGCCCCAATGGCTTGTTATGTTAAAAGACTATTTTAATAGAATAATTAGTATAATTAGATTATTAGTATTTGAAATATTATTAACTGAATTATTAGCGTAGTATTTTCTTTGTATTGAATGTTGTTTGATGGAGAATAGGATAATGCAGGAATAAATGATATATTGCTTGGTATGAATGATTTTAGTAGACTTAAAATTTTCATGAATAAAATATTTGAAATAGTTCCAAGACTAATCAATTTATCATATGGGATTAGAATAGTCTTCCAGTGTGCTAAATTGGTTAGAGAGTTTTTTAAACCCTAAATGCTTCCCAAACATAAAAGGTTTATTTTTAAATATTATTATTCTTTTTTTTTAAATGGGACATTAGTGAATCATTCAATTTATAGGTTATTTACTATTTTTCATCCAGCATAAAATTTTTTAACAAGTAAGATCTATCATTATAAAAATTTTAACGTGTAAGATTCTTTTAGGACAAAAATAACTTAGAACAGATAAATTTATCTGTATCTTTTCAAAATATGTATAAAGAATACAAATAAATTTATCTTTTTTTTATTAAAAATATGTGTAAAGAATGTAGATAAATTTATCTGTTTTATTGGAAGCATATATATAAAGAACACAAGTAAATTTATTAATACATTTTCAAAGCATGTATAAAAAATACAGATAAATTTATCTGCATTTTCTTGAAAACAAATGTAAAGAATACATATAAATTTATCTATCTTACTGAAATTACGTATAAAGTATACAAATAAATTTATCTATGTATTTTTAAAACATGTATAAAGAACATTGTTAACCCAATGGCTTTTTATATTAATTTTGATGATTTTTATAAATTTATTTTTTAAGAATAAATAGTTTTAAAAAGAATAATATTTATATTTTTCAAAAATAAAGTGTTAACACATATTGAACAAATGAGTTGACACATTTAACCAAAAGAAATGACTTATTTCTCAAAAGTATTAAAACACCTAAGTATTTTTGAAAATATTTTTTGTTGAACCCAATTGATAATTGAGTCAAAACTTTAAGGCAAAAAATACTTGAAGCTATCAAGTGCGTCAACATCTTTGAACAAATGGTTTGAAACTCTAACTGGACTCAAAATGTGTGAGACCCTGACCAGTTTTCTTTTTTCAGCTATTTTGGACGCGCGTTTGGTGTTTTCATAACTGCATGTTTTTATGAGTTTAGATGCATGATCGGGTTTAGATATGCATGCGGGGTAGATTCCCGGAGCCGTTGGCCGTTGTGGTGCGGGTTTAAAAAAAAGAAGATATTTTTCGACGAGCCTATAAATATTTTCCTTCATATATTTGTTTTCAAAATATCTTCTCCTCTCTCTCATCTCTCTCTTTACAAGTTTTCTCTCTGCTTTCTCTCTAAGTTCTCGGTGGGCCCGGGGCTCGTTTTTTGATGATCAAACTGCGGATTCTTGGTATTGGCATCGAGGGCTACGCAACCATCCGGTTAGATTTTGATTCCAACGAAACTCAGTTTTGCATGTGGTTTGAGGCGTCGAGTTTTTAACTCACCGAGGTAGGATCCTAGACTCTCATATCTTATAAGGGTGCTACGTGTAATCGTGTGCATTTTTAACGGTTAGATTGCTGTAGATCTGACTTTATTTTAAGAAAATTGGGTTTTGGTTTCAAAAGGGGTTTTGTGTTGATTTCGATGGATGGAATCAGGTTTTGAGTTTTTCCTTTCGATGTTTTGTGGTAGTTTCGGGTTTGGGCACATCCGAGGGTGTCGAGATAGTGCTTAAAGGCTTAGATTTCTGGTTTAGATGGTGGTTTGTTAGTGTTTGAGTGTTTGGGGGCCAAGAACACTCAAGAACATCAAATTTGGGTTGTTCTTGGATGTAGCTCGCCCGAGCGCCCTATGTCCGCTTGAGCGGACTAGCTGCGCAGAGATGTTTTGTTTTGCTGTTATTTCTCTCGTTTGGACTCAGAATTAGGTCGTTCTTAGACTCAAATTGAAGCCCCAAAAGTCTTCTTTCTAATGACACCTCTCTCACCTTAAAATTCTTTTTGTGAAAAAAGTTATGATCAAAAGAGTGAATGTGTGTCAAGATTTCCAAACTATTTTTCACCTGTTTTTGGCCGAATGTTTGGGAAAAGGTTGTTTTTCATCCTTGTTGAACTGTTTGACCTAATGTCACGTTCCGTGGGACGTTGTGGTGTTCTTGTAGGCGTCGTGGGCTTGTGTTGCGCGTGTGTAGGTTCATGTTTGCCGTGTTGCACGTGTGTGAATTCGTTCTGGTCATGTTAGGGCCTTGGGAGTTTGTTGGTGTTTTGTGGTTTGGTGGTTGGTTCTTTGGTTTTCGATTGGCATCCTATGGGATTCAATTGATTAATTTATGAGAATTAGTCGATTCAAATACCTGTAGATTCTTTTTGGGGTTCGATTGGTTGTGTGATGGCTTCGAGAGTCGTGTGGTGGCCTCTCGGTCGATTGGGTTATGGGGCTCGATCGACTGCTCTCCTCTAGTGATTTTAGTTGATTGGCTCATGGGGTCTTGTCAATTGAAGTCACAGAGAGGGTGTTGGTCATTTCATGCGGGGTGTTGCTGCACAGTTGTATGCGTTGTGGTTCGTGCATCGTTACATGCGGACGCTTGGTTTCGGTTCCTGGTTTGAGTTTTCTCCCAGCGTTGACCGCTCGAGCAGTGTGGTGCCAGAGTGTTGGGTCGGTGGTTGACCGCTCGAGTGGTGGTGGTGCGCTCGAGCGGGGTGATGACAGGGGGTATGTTAGTGGGGAACCGCTCGAGCGGTGGTTGTGTGCTCGAGCAGGGTTATGGCCGTGTGCTATGTCAGTTGGGGATCACTTGGGCTGTGTTGGCCTCCGGGTTAGGTTTTGGTTTTGGTTTTGGTTTTCTGTATCGTTGGTTGTCCTTGTGTGTGGATGGGTCCCGATTTGTGGATGGGTCGTTTGGGTATCGAATGACGGTGTGTGTGGCATGTGATGTCGTGTCGGGTTATATGGCGGGTGGCGTCATGATGTGAAGTATATATGGCTGTGTGCATTTATAACTCTAGTTTATTTATGCTTAGGTTATGTAATGTGAATTACGTGATTTTGATATTGTTACGTATAATGTGGTTTATGCTTTAAAACGCAGAGTTTTATAGGCATGTATGTGTGGATGATGAGGAATTGATGCATGTGATGCATGTTGTATGAATTGTGTGTGCAACATGTGACGTGGTTTATGATATGTAGTGATAGTACGTGATTTTATGCATTTAAATCCTGTTTAGTTTATACATAGGTGTAATGAGATAGATGGTTATGTTAGCTCTGGCTGACGGTGTTTACGTTAGGGTTACGACCCTTCGATTTCAGTCCGAGAAGATTGGTTTAGGGTTACAACCCTTCCATTAAAGTCCGTGAAGGTTAGGGCTACGGTCTCTCGATAAAAGTCCGTAAAGATGCATTGACGGAGGCTACGGTCCATCGGTGACAGTCCGAGAAGATACATGGATTGCATGTGCTGCATTATGGGATGGATAGACTAGTTTTCAAACTGTTTTAAGAGTCGTATGAATTGCGATCTAAAAACCCTTTTTCAATTGTTTTCTACTCTCCTATGTGCGAGTCAAAACATAGTTTGTATCCTCGCTTTCCCTTACATGTGAAATTTTTTTAAAGGCTTGAAAGAGAGTCTAAACTTGTACTTCGTTTATCGAGCATGTTTAGCTTATACTGCATGTGTTGTTTAGAATCTGCTGAGCTTTGGCTCACGGTGTGAGATTTGCTTTTCTTCAGGTACCGGTCACGCAGGTTGATCAGGAGGTGCTGGAGAGGTGGAAGTGCTTTAGCCTTCCTTTTTGTTCTTTCTATTACATGTATATGTTGTAACATGTTTTTCGGTGTTAGAACCGTGTAGTATAAGCTTTTGGCGTTGGAGCCTTATGTTTTGTAAGCCGTTGGGCGTTTATATTTATACAATGTATGTATTATTTATTTGAGAGCGCATTCTCGGTTGGGTTGTATGTATGGTAGTTGTGGGTATTTCACGTGACCCGGAGTTCAGGACGCGACAGAATGGTATTAGAGCTCTGGGTTTGAATACCTATGAGCCGTGGGAAGGGGGTGTATCCCGTGTGAGGTTGATTGCGTGTGCTTGATTGCATGTGTTTAGATGCTTTAATAACATGACGTGTTAGCATGTTAGGGACGAAGATAATGTGTATATGTGAGCATGGGGGTTGAACTGTGGGATTGATTAGTTCTGCCTTTGGGCATTTGGATTAACAAACTTGGGAGCCAAGTTAAAAATGAGTTTAGCTGACGTGATTTCTAGCAGGGAGTTTGAGTAGGTTATCCAGATTGATGAGTCATTCTTGTTGGTTCTCCTCGGTATGTGGGTTTTGTTTAGTATGAACCTATGTGGCTATGTGTTAGCATGCTTATGCGGTTCGCGTTTATGTTCATGCGATGTAGTGTGTCTTATGTTCTTTCATATAGACGCGATGTTTGCGCAGAGAGGGCGAGGCGGTGTTCGAGGCTGTGACCGTGGGTTTGAAGTTGGTGGTGGACTCCATGGGTGGTGTTCTGTGTTGAGACAGCAGGTGGTGAGGATGTGAGGTTGAGATGGGTCATCGATCCCGTGTCTTTGAGATAGTTGGCCATTGTTTACGATGCCGGACCTTATTTGACTATATCCTAGGAATGGTTTGGATGACCATCTCGTATGCCGTATCGATTGTGATCGACGGTTGGTAATCGTTTGACCATGAGATGAATTTTGGGGACGAAATTCCTTTGAGGGGGGTAGAGTTGTGAGACTCTAACCCGTTTTCTTTTTTCGGCGTTTTCAGACGCGCGTTTGGTGTTTCCATAGCTGTATGTTTTTATGAGTTTAGATGCATGATCGGGCATAGATATACATGCAGGTTAGGTTCCCGGGGCCGCTCGCCATTGTGGTGCGGGTTTAAAAAAAAAAAGATATTTTTTGACGAGCCTATAAATATCTTCCTTTAGATATTTGTTTTCAAAATATCTTCCCCTCTCTCTCTCTCTTCTCTCTCTCTACAAGTTTTTTCTCTGCTTTTTCTCTAAGTTCTCGGGGACTCGGGGCTCGTTTTTTGACAATCAGACTACGAATTCTTGGTATTGGCATCAAGGGCTACGCAACCATCCAGTCAGATTTTTATTCTGGCAAAACTCAGTTTTGCACGTGATTCAAAGCGTCGAGTTTTTAACTCACCGATGTAGGATCCTAGACTCTCATGTATTATAAGGGTGCTACGTGTAATCGTGTGCATTTTTAATGGTTAGATTGCTGTAGATCTGACTTTATTTCAAGAAAATTAGGTTTTGGTTTCAAAAGGGGTTTTATGTTGATTTTGATGGATGGAATCGGGTTTTGAGTTTTTTCTTTCGAGGTTTTGTGGTAGTTTCGGGTTTGGGCACGTCCAAGGGTATCGAGATAGTGCTTAAAGGCTTAGATTTGTGGTTGAGATGGTGGTTTGTTAGTGTTTGAGTGTTTGGGGGCCAAGAACACTCAAGAACACAAAATCTGGGTTCTTCTCAGGTGGTAGCTCGCTCGAGCGGACTAGCTGCGTAGAGCCATTTTGTTTTGGTGTTATCTCCCTCATTCAAACTCAGAATTAGGTCGTTCTTGTACTCAAATTGAAGCCCCGAATGTCCTCTTTTCAATAACACATCTCTCACCATAAAATGCTCTATGTAGAGAAAGTTATGATCAAAAGAGTGTAGGTGTGTCAAGATTTCTAAATCGCTTTTCACCGTTTTTGGCCAAATGTTTAGGAAAAGGTTGTTTTTCATCCTCGTTGGCCCTTTTGACCTAATTCCATGTTCCGTGGGGCGTTGTAGTGTTCTTGTAGGTGTTGTAGGTTCGTGTTTGTTCGTGTTAGGGCCTTGGGAGTTTGTTGGTGTTTGTGGTTTAGTGGTTGGTTCTTTGGTTTTCAATTGGCGTCCTACGGTATTCAATTGATTAATTTATGAGAATTAGTCGATTCAAATACCTGTGGTTTCTTTTGGGGTTCGATTGGTTGTGTGATGGCTTCGGGAGTTGTGTGGTGGCCTCTCGGTCGATTGGGTTATAGGGCTCTATCGACTGCTCTCCTCTAGTGATTTCAGTTGATTGGATTATGGGGTTCTATCAATTAAAGTCACGGAGAGGGTGTTGGTCACTTCATGCGGGGTGTTGGTATATAGTTGCGTGCATGGTGGTTCATACCTCGTTGCATGCGGGGTTTGGTTTGTTTCTTAGTTTGAGGTTTTTTCCTAGCGTTGACCGCTCGAGCAGTGGTTGTGTGCTCGAGCGGGCTGTGGCAGAGTGTTGGGTCGGTTGGTGACCTCTCGAGCGGTGGTTGAGCGCTCGAGCGGTGAAGTAGCAGAGATGTATGTTGTTAGGGGACTGCTCGAGCGGTGGTTGTGCGCTCGAGCGGGGTTGTGGCAGCGTGCTATGTCAGTTGGGAACCGTTTGAGTAGATGTTGGGTTATATGGTGGGTGGCGTCTTGATGTGTTATTATACATGGTTATATGCATTTATAACTATTTATTTATGTACTGAATATGTAAGTGAATTACATAAGGCGATATCGTAATGTGTAACGTGTTTTATGCTTTAAAATCTAAAGTTTTATAGGCATGTGACGTGGTTTGTGGAACGTCGTGTTGATACATGGTTATATGCTTTAAATCATAGTTTAGGTTTGCATATGTGTATGAAATGGGTTAGATGAATCTGTGATCCAGTAGATGTAAATCCTAGTTAATGATGCACGTGTGCGTGTGTGGGTGTATGTGGTAGGTTGCGAAAGCCGGTGTATGAGGTAGGCTACAAAAGCCGGTGTGTGTGCGATAGGGGCTGCGATAGTCCTTTGGATAAAGTCCGAGAAGATGCATTAGTTGGAGCAGTGGTCCTTCGGTGAAAGCCCGAGAAGATTCATGGATTGCATGTATTGCATATTGGGACGGATAGACCAATTTTCTTAAAAACTGTATTATCGGCCTACGAGAGTCGAAATACTATATTAACGGCCTACGGGAGTCGTAATAATGAATCGTTTTCAGCGCTCTGATGAGTCAACAAATGGGTTTTTATCCTCGCTTTCCCTTGCATGTGAAAATGATTTTCTAGCTCTGGTAAGTCGTGATCTAAAATGGTTTTCAAATTGTTTTATTGACTTGAAATAGAATCAAAAATTGCACTTCGTTACTCGAGCATGTTTAGCTTATACTGCATGTGTTGTTTAGAATCTGCTGAGCTTTGGCTCACGATGTGGGATTTTCTTTTCCTCAGGTACCGGTCACGCAGGTTGATCAGGAGATGCTGGAGAGGAGGAAGTGCTTTAGCCTTCCTTTTTGTTCTTTCTATTACATGTATATGTGGTAACACGTTTTTCGATGTTTGAACCGTGCAGTATAATCATTGTTAGAAACAGGCAACCCAAGAGGGGGGGGGGAGAATTGGGTTTCTTTGCTAGCAATGGAGATTTTAAAAAAAAAATTCAGAAAACTTTTTAATATCTCACAGAAACTAGATATGCAATAATTAAAAGGAGAGGGATAGAGATAAAGAACCAGACACCGGGATTTATAGTGGTTCGGCTTGAACTTTGCCTACGTC
>JAOTRH010026213.1:0-21556 GCA_034768845.1 Heliamphora exappendiculata | reverse complement strand
ACTGTTTATTTACAGCTTTTCCTTAACTGTGGCATGATATCTGTTAGGATGATATGCATAGTTTGAAGGATGGAAAAACATGGATTTTTACAAGATAAAACCTTTTTGAGACTCTTAATAGTCTGATGCAAACTTACGGTTTTGGAAGGAAACCCTTTTCGGCTCCTGCGGTTGAGCCTGTGTGTGTGTAATTGCATAGCCTGCTTTATAGTTTTATTGTCTATGTTCTATTGGGCTTCGGTTTAGGGTGTGGGATTTTACTGTAAAATCTTTTAAGGTGAATACGAGGAGTTGACCTAGTTGTAGAGGTGATGGAAGACTTACTGTAGTTTTTTCTATTTTTGCACATGTACTTTTACATGTAAAGCCCGTGATGGCTAGTTTTGTACACCTTTAGGCGATACGCTTATTCATGTATGAGATGTATGTTTTCAATTTATGAGAGTTGAACTGTGAGGATTTTTATCCAAATGATGTATATTTTTGAGTTGAGGGCTTTTAAACTGCAAATCTTATTTTCTCAAACTGTATTTTGGGTGGGCTTTTGCGTGACCCTGATATTGGGGCGTGACAGAGCCTGATCCTTCACACGTGTTAGATTGGGCTGAGCTGCGGGTTGATGAGGATGCCACCTATGAGGAGCGTCCAGTGAGGATTCTTGATACAAAGGAGCAGGTGTTGCGGGGAAGAACAATTGCTTATGTCAAGATCTTATGGCTTCATCACGGGGTTGAGAAAGCGACATGGGAGCTTAAGTCTATCATGCAAGCAAGATATCCATACATGTTTACCTCGTGACCTTGTTGTGAATTTCGGGGGCAAAATTCCTTAAGGGGGGAGAGTTGTGAGACCCTGAACCCTTATCTTTTAGGTTATTTATATATTTGATGTATATTCTTCAGTACATGAATAGCATCGATGCATGATTTATGCTTTACAATTGTAGAACCGCATGTATAAATATGTTTCATGCTTTTCGAGATTTGGTAGAGGCTTATTTAGACCTTAGAAATCTATTTTTGCCTTGGAAACGTTGAAAAACCTTCTGGCCAGTCGTTCGATCGACTAAGGGGCTCAGTTCAGTCGAATGAACTAAGTTTTTGGGTTCGGTCTACCGAACTCAGGGGTTCAGTCGACTGGACAATGTAATTTTTGGTTTTCTATAAATATGGCAGTGGCGGAGCTTTTGAGATAAAACCTTTCTTCCAGGCTAAGAAACCCCATTTTCTCTGCCTTCTCTCTAGCTTAGAGGGACCGGGGCTTAGTTTTGTGTTCGATCCTTCGTGGATCATTGTTGTCGGGGCCGAGGGCTTCGCGTCCATCCAGATGGATTCTCGTTCTGACACAGTTTAGTTTTGGGACGTCAAGTTCTTGACTCTCCGTGGTAAGATTCTAGACCCTATTGCTATAAGGGCATTATATGTAATTATACGTGTTTTCACCAGGTAGAAAATACATCAAATGTTTTTTTCATGTTTAAAGCTTCGTTTTTGGGTAAAAGTGAGTTTTTATGCCTTTCTCGATTTATTTCATGATTGGGTATGTTGATATCCGTAGTTTTCAAAAGGAGGTTTGAAAACGAGGTGTTTTGTGAAAATGGTGAAAAACGAATTTTTGGAGGTTTGGAGCTAACCCGCGGGGTTGAGTCTCAAATCTTAAACGATTTGTTGGAAATGGTTTTAGATCTCCACGGTTGATGGATTGGATCATTTTATACATGCGTTGTATAAATGCTTTGTGGGTTTTTAAATGCTATCCATAGATGTACCGTAACACAGTGTGTGTGTGGTTGTATGTGGGCTTGTAGTGCTCCTCGGTGAAAGTCCAAAAACGTGCGCAGTGTAGATGCTCTGTACTTCGGGTTAATCCCCGTAAATTAAGTCGGTTGCCTCCGTGAAGAGCGATGTGTGGGTGCTCTGGACCCTCGGGTTTTATGCCCGTAAATTGAGTCGGTTGCCTCCGTTAATGGCGTTGTTGTTGTAACTCCGTATAGAACTTGTTATTACCAAGCCAGTCTGTGTGACTTGGGTCTAGGGTAATGGACAGGAGTCTATAGTTGTTACTTTTGTTTGTGTGATAGAGTTGGTACATAGGATTTCATTTACATCTTTCTCCTCAGCTGTGTAACCCGAGTGGAGATTACTGTTTTATTACTGCTTTTCCTTAACTGTGGTATGATATCTGTTAAGATGATATGCATAGTTTGAAGGATGAAAACTTGTGATTTTGACATGGAAAACTTTTTCGGCTCCGGTGGTTGAGCCTATATGCTTATAATTGCATAGCCTGCTTTACAATTTTATTGCCTTTTCCTATTGGGCTTCGGTTCACTATATGGGATTTTGCTGTAAAACCTTTTAAGGTGAGCATGTGGAGTTGACCTAGTTACAGAGGTGATGGAAGATTTGCTGTAATTTTTTCCTTTGTTTGTACATGTACTTTTACATGTAATGCCTGTGATGGCTGATTTTGTACGCCTTTGGACGATATGCTCATTCATGTATGAGACGCATGTTTTCAGTTTATGAGAGTTGAACCATGGGAATTTTATCCAAATGATGTATATTTTGGAGTTGAGAATTTTTTAACTGCAAATCTTATTTTTTCAAATTACTTTTTAGTAGGCTTTCGCGTGACCTTGATGTTGGGGCGTGATACTAACAATCTATATGTGTTACCCTATAATAACAAAACACGAACTCCAAGTCCAAAGAATAAGAGAATCAAGCATAAGCCCTAACTTGAAAAGAACATTATACTCAAAGACCTAAAATCTCGTAACTTCCAATAATTGTACTTTAACCCCAAATCTTCAAGATAACTGCACATTTAGCCTAAAACACCAAAATTCATATTAATTTATAAATCTCATGAGATGACACTTTAATCCACATCCAAACTACTCCCAACAGTTCTTATGAGTTTTAATTTCAATAATCTCACGCAAGTCCCTCACATCTTTATAATTGCACAAAGGTCTCTAAGATATATGTCATCCATAATTCTCTACAACTAACAATAATTAATAAATAAATATGTATATATATATAATACATATATAGCATATGTGGAAGACTACCTAAGAATATATGCTCAAAATATTTTAATAAATAAAATAAAATACAATATTCAAATCAAATAAAATAAAAATCAAAATAAATAAAATTTCAACTTCCAAAATATTAAAATACATTATAATAATCACAAGTCTCTAAAATGCTATCAATACACATGGGCATATATATATGAACACCAAATCTCATATACAAAATTAACAAATATAAAATATATTCTTTATTAGAATTAAATTAAACCGGTTAAAAAATTAGTACATCAAATCTCAATCAAACGACTAAAATTTGACACATGTATAATTTTAACTCAACCTTTTAAATCAAAACAAGAAGTACAAAATAAAAATAGAGCAAAATAACAAAAATATCCCTCCATGACCAGTTCTACCTAGGAAATTGTGCTAAAACGTCACTTTTTATATTTTAAACTCAAAATGAGAAAAAAATGTACAAGTCAAAAATTATTGTGACTCACAACTATTCAAACAAGTAATATACATAATAATATAATATTTTAGGCTAACAAAAGCAAATATATCATTATTAAAGTTCTTACACACCTAAATAAGCCAAAAAATCATATCTAGTCAAAATAACTTAAAGTAGCTTAATTGCCTACACTTAAACAATTTATTGTTGTCAAATTTTTTATAAACTATAATAATAATAATAATAATAACACTAAATTAATTCGTTTTAGTAAGTTAGAAGACCAAAAAGAAACATCAAAATAATTTTAAAAATACTTTTTTGGACAATATAGTATAAAATACCACCCAAATAAGTAATTAAAGAAAAATTAAGCACTTTGAACCACCCAAACAAAGCCCAGTCCAATTCCCATAGGAATTTTCTAAAAATTCAGATTTGAAATTTCTCAAATAAAAAAAACCACACGAAAGCCATGCAACCAATTGAAATTAAATAAATTTAAAAATGGCCTTACACCACCATTATGATCTCCACTAACTTCTTCCCTATAAAAGTAAGACATGGACCTTTCATTTCTTCCTCATGTATTCGGTTAGAGAGAGAGGAGAGATAAAAAGATATTCAAAGTATTCTAGAGAAAAAGAAAGAAGAATAAGGGAGGAGAAACAAGGAGAAGACTAGGAGGCTTTGAAAGCTTAGAGAGGGATCCTAAAGCTAAGCCCATCCAACCTTCCACCTCTAGGTCTCTAAATAAGGTAAGTAAACCCCTAAAATTCTCTGTTAATATCACACAAAATTTCTCTCAACTCATCTTTTGAAACACATTTAAGATCAAGAACCAAATAATGGATTAAAAAGGCGTTGTAGTGAGAAAATTGGGACTGTTTATGATTTTTATGGTAGGAGATGTGTTTGTATGTTTATATTTATGAGATGTGTAACTTCTATAAGTTCTGGAACAATGATATTTGAGTCTTAAATACATGCATGTAAAGAATAAGGACCATATGTTGACATACCATGAGCTAGGAGGCTAGAACTCTTGGAGGCCTAATTTTTGAGTATTTTTAGACCTAGGTTTTGATGTTATCTTTCGTACGAAATTAGTTTGAACTGATTTAAATGAGTAGAACTCAAGATATAACCTTTTTTTCCAAAGTGTGTTAGTTTCATACCAGTTAGTATTGCAGGCCTAAAATCCTAGTTTAGAATGAGAT
Source organism: Heliamphora exappendiculata (assembly GCA_034768845.1). NCBI lineage: Eukaryota > Viridiplantae > Streptophyta > Magnoliopsida > Ericales > Sarraceniaceae > Heliamphora > Heliamphora exappendiculata. The sequence goes on along the minus strand of JAOTRH010026213.1, from coordinate 16,833 downwards.
CTGAGCTTAGGTCAAAATATAAAAGTTATTGATAACATGTATATGTTGCTGCCAACCAAAAATGGGCCCACAATATTGAAGTTGGATAGGTCAAAACACATATGAAAGTCACTGTTATGGATCTATGAGTAACAGAACCTTCTGTCACTTATTTTTGTATAATCAGAAACCCATAATTTTAGTGATTTACACCGAACGTTATTTTCATGGAAAATGTAGGTAACATATTAAACTATTTACTATATAAAAATCAGACCTAGATACCCTCGGGTGATCCCTCAAACTATTTTTTAAACCTTCTGTTATAAACAGATTATGTTGTGTATTTTATAGTTGACTGCACCTATTTTACAAAATGGCTTATATCTCGAAATTTATTTTAAATAACTACCCTTAGCACCATAGTTTTAAATAGTGATTTTGCGATATGTAGCGGTAACGGTCGCGGTGTAACGGTATCGAAAGTATCGAATAACACGTATCAGGAATCGGGTGTCGCGGACATGAATTTTCTAAAATTATTAGCATCAATTCTAAAACTCTATTAATTTAAAAAAAATATTTTTAATTTAAATATTATCACATTTGAATCAATACCTTGAATCTAGATATGTAAAGACATATTATTACTCAAAACAAATATGAAAAAAAAATTAACATATCCCAATAGATCAATAAGGTATATCTAATTTTCAAGAGCAAAGAAGTTCAATGGTAGGAAGAATGTCGTGGAGAAACAAAAGGATCTTCATACTCTATATTATTATGATCATCATGACGAGTTTGTTGCTCATATGCTCTATGTTCATATCCGTAATAATTGTTGAAAGTGCAATTATCATAAATGTTTGTTCTACTAGTTTCTAGTGAATAACCACCATATGAACCTTGAAACCCTGACCCAACATTACTATGACTAGAGTATTCTTGCTTAGGATAATAAGGATATTCCGTGCCCATGTATGGTGGTAGTTGTCCAAGGTAGGGATAGTAAGGATATGGTGGTGGTTGCCAATGTTGAGCTCTCTTATAAGATTGATTAAATTCAATCTATCCGAATTGATTTCTAAGTTCCTGACGTCCATAAATACCATTAATATTACAGGAACGTTTACCTGATCCACCCGCATCAGATGAAGAGATAGAGTGTCACCGCTGCTGTTGTCGTTCGTCATCAACATGAAAATGACTACCACTTTGTCCACTACCATGTGTAGAAGTACCTGTTCCTTATTGCCAACCACCAGAAGTATTCCCATTACTAGGACTATCATCAGTATCACTGCAACTACCATCATTAAGTGGACTTAGATCACGCCCTACACTTGAATCATTTCCAGATGGATTTAATCTTTGTTACTCTTAATCATCATCACTGAAATGTAACCAATCAGAATTATCTTCATCATCTAATACAGTATGTTCTCTCTCCTACAACAATGAAGCCAATGAGTCATCCTCTTCAAAAATATAATCAAGATTTATCGGATTAAAATATTCTTCTCTCTCATCTTGATTTTTTCTTGTTGCATGTTTGATCTTCAACCTCATATTGTAATACACAGACAAGTTTATTCAATTTTTTATTCTTCAATCGATTTCTTGTCTTTGTGTGTATCAAGCTAAACGTACTCCAATTGCATTCACATTTCGAAACAGATGTAGTTTGGCTCAAAACTTTTATTGCCACTTTTTGAATAGTTGGAGCTGACACGCCATAATGAATCCACCATTAAGCTATATAAAATAAAACATAATCAAACAATTTTTTAGTAATTTATATTTGTATTACTCACTAACATTAAACATAGACTTAATATTTATACAAGTGTGTATAATAGAAATATTTACCAGGATTTGTTGTTGACACTGTTCTTTGGGCCAATACACTACCAAACGAATCTTCTTTATTACGAAATAATAAAATCTATATTTAACAAGTTATAATTAAATTATAAATTCAAAATTATTACTTAGTTATTTATTTAACAAATAACATAGTAACTAATTTGATTGATAGCCTCCACTTGCTCATTGAGATCAATAAGCATTTTTTAAATTACTTTTCTGACCTCATCCATCACTTCTCTATGATTAGAACGATTGCCACCATATTGGAACAGTGGATTTAGAAAATAACCTACATTTAGAAAGAAGATAATAAAATGTAAGCAATTCTAAATTAATAATATCGCTATCAAATATAATTATATAAATATAAATTACATACCCGCCGCATGCAAATCTGTCTGTAACTGAAAAGCCCAACGATGATCGATAACTTTTCAATGCTCAGCATAATAATGACAATCTTTTCTTATGCATAATTTTTCTCTATCCATAGCCTCATATATAAATCCCATCGTTGGTTTTGTATTCCCATCAACATGTCAAAGCACTTTTACAAATAGTTCTTGTACTTTCAAGATATTAGCAGCCTTCGCCTAAAAGTCTTTGCTTTCTATAATCTTTCTCACTTCTTTTGCCTCATCATTTTTAGCCCATCTAGAATGCTTCCATTCAGTTAAATTGAATATTTCCCTCAAAGCAGTCTTATGCCTTACAATGCTATCTAAACTGATGAAATTTGTAGCAAAACATATGATGACAGGACGTAACAACTCTCTACCTTCAGTGAATTTCTTCACGTAATCTACAACCCAATCACTATTATAAATAAAAACGTGTAATTGTTCTTGCAATATCTAACACCTTTTCCATATTTTTCTTTTTTCTAATGTCCTCTATTATTAGATCAATGCAATACGCAGCACAAGCAGTCCAATATATGTGAGGTCTTTTTTGCATTAGTTTATTACCTGCAGCTTCATTATCAGTTAAAATCTGGACAATGTATTGCTTCCCAATTTCATCTACCACTTTATCCATAAGACCAAAGTAGTAATCAACTGTTCTGCTAAGTACATCTGTAGCATTAATGAACTTGTGAAAAACTGTTCCTCGATTATTGTATACAAAAAAATTAATGATATGTTTTCTTGTAGGTCCTGACCATCCATCACATATTATGGTAACACCTCTTTCTTCCCAACTAGACTTGTGAGATTCTATCCATTTCTTCAAAAATCATATTTTGAGGTAAATAAACTTTAGCCATGCACCTGTAGATAATAAAAAAAATATTATTACTGAATCATAAATATTTCATTAAAATAAAAAATTTATTTAGCTTTAAATTGAATGATCACCTCATAAGAACTAGGAAGCTTCGTTCCTTTTCCAACTTCTCTCGCAACATCCAGCATTGGTTCCAACCAGGGAGAATTAACAACATTTGTTGGTAATCGAGTGTAAAGCACAAATTGACTAACTGCTCTTCCTAAATTTTTTTTGGCTACATTAAGAAATTTAAAAGAAAGTTTAGTCTTCTTTTTTTCCTTACTTCGATGAATATCAACATCTATGTCAGCTAACTGAGATTCAGGTAAGTTTGGATCAACCCATTTCTTGCTCATACCAATATTACTCTCACGAACACTGCTACAACGTCGAGTAAATCTAGAAGGAGGTCCAAAATCAGTATCAACAATCCTACTACCACCAGCTCTATTACCACTAGGCCTACTACTTCTTCCTACATGATAACGATCTCCCATCGTGTTCTTAAATCTTTGACTATTTTCTTGTTCTCCTTGAACTCTCAAACTTTCTCGTCGTGCCTTGGTTAGTTCTGGATATGAATCATCACTATCCACATGAAATCTCTCATGCTCATATTCATCATCATGTTGAGTGGCTCTAATTTGTTCAATTATTTCTTTCCTTTGTTTTTTTTTCTCCAATTTTTTGTCTTTGAAACCTTGCAAATGTTGCATTATCAATGTTTGTACTTCACCACTAACACTAGGACATGTTGTCACTTGTCCTTTTAAATGTACTAAGTATTGCTTCAATCTGGTAATGCCACCATTCATCTCTTTGCCACAAAAAGTACATCTCATTTTATGGCGAGTATTGTCAATAAGAATACCAAATTTCAACCTAATAGCTTCACTAAATATACGAGAACTATCATCTCTTTTCCCTCGTCTACCACTAGATTCACCACCATTTGCCATTAGTAGAGAGCGCTTTTAACTGATAAATATACCAAAATAATTAAACATCATTTAATGCATAATAAATCATAACAAGAGAAAATAATTTATTAATTTAAAAATTTCAATGGTAAATCTTAAAAATATGCTCTATATGGTGGTCTTTTACATATAATATCATCTTTTTCATAATTAAAATATTAAATTTTATTTTGAATTCAATTAATCTACTTTGTTATAAAAGATGATCTTTTGCATCTCATTTTATTTTTATAAGAATATTAAATTAAGATAAATATAATTATCTTTCAAAATTAAAATTAAATATTAGTAGTTTAACAAATATTTTTTTATACATGTTAAAATTATAGTTCAATTACATAAAAATCTCCTAAGAACATTACCAAAACATCATTATTATAACAAATATTTTTTTAGGTATGTAATAAATAGTATCTAATGAAATTTCCTAAATAACTAGATTAAAAAATATTTTTTTAATTAATTGACTTTAGATTAAAAAATATAACAAAGTGACTTAATCAATACAAAATTAATTAATAATTTTTTTAATTAATCCATAGATATGATTTGTGAACCAAATTAATAAATTTAATTCAATATAAAACAAAAAATAACACAATCAAACACAACATTTAAAAAAAAGCAACATCAATGCTAATTAAATACAACATTCAAAAAATAAAAAATATAATTAAAAGAATATTTATAAATTAAAAACAAACTCACCTTTGTTGCCCGTGCAAGCCTGGGCGCCTGGCTTTTCCAACAAGTTTTTGTAATTTCAATTTCAAAGGTTACACAGCTTATAAGTGAAAAACATAGCACAGCTTACAAGTAAAAAAAAAGAGCACAACTTCACAAGTGAAGAAGGAAACAGAGAGGTAGACCGTAGAACACGACTCCAACTGGCGCCGACGTGCAACGCCTCCAATCGCGACCATGATGACATATCTGCAACAATTAGAACCGTTAGACACGGGATGAAGCTCGTCGGACCAGAGATGAAAGTCAAATCCACTAGATCGGGGTTCCACCGTCACAGATCCACAGCGCAAACACAAAACAACTAGTTACGCAAACACAACAACGATCAAGTCCAATAATCGGTGCTGTCGAACAAGGATGAAGCTCGTCACCGTCGTCAGACACAGGATGAAAATGAACGGGTCAGATTTAGATGAATCTCGGTCAGATCCGAAGCCCAACATGAATGAAACACAATCATATAAAAAAATGCAACACAAATAAAGCTTAAATGTTCAAGCAACCAGATTTGGGTTTGGAGCAAAATTTTGACGAAATCTAAATCAAATCTGAAGGAAGTTGAAAAAGGCATGGCTGCATGAGGTATATATATCGAACCGGTACTTCTTTTTGCCGAATCAGTCTGATACGCATATGAATTGGCCAAATATCCATTACGAACCGGCCGATTCGTGCGCGAAAATTTTTCTCACCAATATATTGGTGCGTATCTGAATCAGTCCTTCAAATTTTCGATATGTAGCGGCCAGTTTGCGACGAACCGGCCGAGATTCAAATCTATGCTTAGCACTATTCATGAGACTTGTAAGGGACATATTAAACTAGAACATATCCAAAAAAATAGACCTGTAAGACTTGATTTGATACCCGAAAATCGAGACCAATTGAGGCACTTTTTTGTACTTTTCTATGTAAATTACTGAACCACTTTCACTTGTATGAAATTATTCGCCTATTTTCCTTCGGATTTGACATTAGTGTTAAATATAAAAGTTGTAGAAAATATTATTATTTAAATGATTTTCAAAAGTCAGAACCTAATTCCAATTCTAGATATCCCAAAACCTTGCTGTCCTTTTTAAATTAATACTTAAAAGTTGGCCTTTAAAATTGTTATGTGTGTGGTAGAGTACCCCTTGTTGCAAGACTTGAAGTTTGTGTCTTAATTGATTTGAAATAAATGATTAATATTTTAGAATGAATATAAGATCATTAGAACACATGGTATCAATTTTGAACCACGTATTGAGAGTAGTAACTGTATGCTTCATATACTTGTACTTAGTGTTTTAGCGAGCTGTACCTTGTGCTATGTCATGCTTAGTTTAAAGTCATGCTATTGATAGTTGTACTTGAGGTGCATATTGTGTACCATGGACATTTTCACATTTTCATCTTGGCATATCAGAGTTCATTATGTATAAACCGTTGTGGGTTGGGATATGTTAGAGTTGTTCTATTTTTCGATTTTGAGTTTAGGGCATCCCTAGTTGTCGGTTTTGTAAATGTTTTGGGAGATTGTTTATCATGGAACTGGTTGGGCACTATGGGTTCGTCGTTAGCTGTCTATCTCTGGTAACTTCGACTTTGGGCTGACAACAAGCAAGCATCCCAGATCTTAAGGTGAAATTATTGGTTTTACGCATGGTTATTATTTTGCTGGTCGAAGGATAAGGATGTTAATGGCTCGCCCCCACACCGTTGTCATTTTGCAGTAAAATAGCTATGGTATGAAGCCCGGTGATGGATTTACTATTCACAACGAGGCCTGAGGATAGGTTTGGTGATCAATTACCTATAAAGTCTACTTTGGAAGTTTTCGGTGTGGAATCTATGTTATGATTCTGGGTGTTTGTTGGGTTAGACATTTACATTACATCTATGGCATTACATACTTGCACGTTTGTTTATATATCTGCTTGTCATGCTATAATTTGTTAAATTTGTCTGTCTCCTTAACTAAAAAAAAATGTACTACATGTTAAATGATATGCGTTGTAGAATATTTTGTGACATGAGATTGGTTAGAAGGTTTAGATAGTTTTTTACTAAGCTTTGACTCATGGCATTTATGCCACAAGTGAGGCAAAAGAAATCTTTGAAGAAAAAAATCCCCGAATAAGAGGAAGACTATGAATACCAGGGTGAGTTCTAGGAGCAAGTAGAATCCCGACGATGCTTGATGAAGATTCAAGTCTTTCTTTTTATTCTTTTGATTTAGTTTCCTGGCGCATATTGTAATTTTCTCTAAATACTTTGTGAAACTGTAAACGTTATGTACCTGTGATTAGTTTGGAACTCTCAATAATGAAATATTTACTATATGTAATTATGAATGAATGGCTAAAATATCCTCTTTATTTATAGTTATGTATGTCTTGACGTGCCCAGACGACAGGGCATCATAACTTTATAAAGGTTTTACAACATGATTCATTCCCTGATTTAATTAAGTACCAAAGCCGGACGGCGCCAATAGAAACAGGTGTAGTTATCACAATCGGGCCACGCAAGACCTGATGGATAAATTTCCATTCTATAGCCTGACACAGAGAGGACACGTTTTTTATTTCCCTCAGAAATATCGATGGGTGGGCCTACCATAATTGTGTAAGTTTTTGGCCTTTCACCGAGGAGCTACTCGAGCCCTACTTAATCATTCAATTCAATCACATGGTACCTTAATTAAATCGTTTATATTTAAAATAACATGAGTCTAATCGTCAACCAAGTTCCTCTCGTCAAATCCAACACGATTAGGATTTCGATTATCAACAAATTCAAATATTTCCATAGTTCACATATTCGAATTAACATAATTAAAACCCAAATCCAATATCTCACATTATTGTTCACATTCATCGAACCCATAGAACTTTATCAAAATTCCCAATCCATTTCTCCATTATTTTCACGTATCCTCAAAGTTTTTGAAATTAATATACAAATTGGTCAATGCAATCCCCAATTTATTCAAAATTCAATCAATTTCATTATTCAGGTCCAACAACCCCAAAACCCCTAAATTTTCATGATTTTAACTCAAATTAAACCCTAACTTTTCAAACCACAAGTTCAAGGTTCTCTAACGATAATATCAAGATAGGGCTACCATAAATCATTCAAAACACAAGGTTAAATGTGCTCTTTCATTAAACCCTAACTTAGGGTTTCAAAAACATAAGCTTATCATGCTTTTATGTCTAAACTCAAATTACACAACTCATGCCCAACAAATTTTTATAGATAGTCATAGATCCTTCCTCTTAGATGATCAAACAACAAGAATTAAGCCTCTAGCAAGCTCCAACCAAGCGAATTGTCACGCCCCAAACTTCAGGTCACATGAAACACCCACAAACAAATAACATAACCCAACCCGAGAACATACTCTCAAAAAAAAACCATACATGCATTGTATATAATCGCCAAACAACATACATTACATGGTTCCAACACCAGAAAAACATGTTACAATATACATATAACAAAAAAATAAAAAGAAAGACTACAGCTCTTCCACCTCTCCATTAACTCCTGATCAACCTGCGTGATTGGTACTAGAAGAAAATCAGATCCCATACCGTGAACCAAAGCACAGCAAAAACTAGACATGCATACAATATAAGCTAAACATGCTAGAAAAATGAGGTGCAATTTTAGACTCTCTTTCAATCCTTTAAAATAATTCTCACAAGCAACGAGAAAGTGAGGATAAAAACTATGTTGGACTCACAAGAGCCCCGAAAATGATTCTTGTATTTCGAATCCCGAAGGCTGTTGATACATTTTCTTTTTCAAAAGTTTGGTTTATCTGTCCCGATATACATTACATGCAATCCATGAATCTTCTTAGACTTTTACTGATGGACCGTAGCCCCCGCCAATGCATCTTTACGGACTTTCACCGAAGGACTATATCCCTATCGAACGCCTCCTTACGGACTTTAACCGAAGGGTCGTAACCCCAACGCAATCTTCTCAAACTGAGACCGAAGGACCGTAGCCCTAATGTAATCTTCTCGGACTGAAACCAAAGGACCGTAGCGCCCATCAATGCACCGTCAACCAGAGCTGACATTCATCGAACTACATGTTCATCTATCCATACCATACACCTATGCGTAACTTAAACAGGATTTAAATGCATAAAATCACGTACTATCACTACGTTTCAAAAACCATGTCACATGCTACACACGCGACTCACACAACACTTGCAACTCATGCAACATGCACCGCATGCATCCGTTTCTCATAACCCACACATGCATGCCTATAAAAATCTGCATTTTAAAGTATAAACTACGTTACACATAACGACATCAAAGCTATGTAATCCACTTACATAATCCATACATAAATAAACTAGAGTTATAAATGCACAAAACCAGTTATAAACGTACATAGCTAGATATAACTTCACATCATGAGGCCACCCGTCAAACAACCCGACATCCACTCACATGGACAACCAATAACTCACAAACCAAGCCTAACTCGAAGGCCAACACCACCCAAGTGCTCGAGCGCTCAACCACCGCTCGAGCGATCCCCTACCAACATAGCACACTGCCAAAACCCTGCTCGAGTGCATAACCGCCACTCGAGAGGTCACCCATAGACCCAACTCTCAGCCATCAGCCCATTCGAGGGCACAACCACCACTCGAGCGGCCAACGCTAGAAGAAAACCCGAACCAAGAAATAAAACCAAACTCCCGCACGCAACAATGCACAAACCACCACAAGCACAACTGTGCACCAAAAATCCGCATCTATCCATGCACGTCAACCCCGAGAACGGCACCTAACAAACACCCAAGGCCACGACACGACCTCCGAAGCCACAACACGACCAACCAAACGCCAAAAAGAATCCAACAGTATTTTAGTCGACTATTCCCATAATAAATCAACCAAGTACCATTGAAAACCAATTGGAAACAAAGGACCCAACCACCAACACACGACCAACACGGCCAACACAGAACCAGACATGCCCAACACACGCCCTACATAACCCACAACGCACACCCACGACGCACACACGCGCCTAACACAAAACCACGATGTCCCAAGAAACAAGAAACTTGATAAAAAGCTCCATCAAGGATGAAAAGCAACCTTTCCCAAAAGTTCGGCAAAAAACGGGTGAAAAACGATTTAGAAATCTTGACATGCCTTCACTCTTTTGATCACAACTTTTTTTACAAAACGAATTTTGATGTGAGGGAGGTGTCATTGGCAAGAAGACTTTCGGGGCTTCGATTTGAGTACAAGAATGACCAAATTTTGAGTCCAAATGAAGGAGATATCATCAAAACAAAACGGCCCTGCGCAGCCAGTCCACTCGCGCGGACATCGGGCGCTCAAGCGAGCTACCACCCGAGAAAAATCCAGATTTCCTGTTCTTGAGTGTTCTAAGCCCCAAAACTCTTAAACACTCACAAACCACCATCTCAACCACAAATTTAAGACTCCAAACACCTTCTCGACACCCTCAAACGTGCCCAAACCCGAAATATCACAAAACCTCGAAAGAAAAACTTAAAACCCGATTCCATCCACCGAAATCAACACAAAACCCCTTTTCAAGCCAAAACCCAGTTTTTCAAAACATAAATCGGTTTTTCATGTATTTTTAACCGGTAAAAATACACACGATTACACGTAGCACCCTTATAAGACATGAGAGTCTAGGATCCTACCTCGGTGAGTTACAAACTCGATGTCTCGATCCACGTGCAAAACTGAGCTTTGACGGAATCAAATTCTCTCTGGATGAACGCGTAGCCCATCGTGCCAATAGCAAGGATCCGTTGTTAGATCGTCAAAAACCGAGCCCCGGGCCCCCGAGAAGTTATAGAGAAGGCAGAGAAAAAAAAACTTAGTTGAGAAGTTTTGAAAATATCTTTTCAAAATATCTAACTCCAGATATTTATAGGCCTCCAAAATATCTTTTTTTTTTAATTTTTGAAATTCACACCGTAACACCCCACGGCCCCGAGAGCCTACCTCACATGCATATCTAACCCTAATCATGCATCAAAATGCATTTAAAACATGCTAAAGCAAAAACGCTAAACACGCGTCGAAAAATGCCAAAAAATAAAACGGGTCAGGGTCTCACAACTCTACCCCCCTTAAAGGAATTTTATCCCCGAAATTCAACTCAAGGTCAAAATAACAAACCATCGACCGCAATTGACACATGCATACGAGATGGTCAGCCAAACCATTCCTAGGATATAATGAAACAAGGTCAAGCATCCTAAACACTGGCCAACTATCTCAAAGAATCGGGATCTATAACTCACCCTAACCTCACATCCTCACCAATCGCTGCCTCAACACAGCACACCACCCACGAAGTCCACCACTAACTCCAAAATCACGGCCACAGCCTCGACCACAGCCTCGCCCTCTCCTCACTAACATCACGCCTATATGAAAAAGACAACATGAGATACAACACATCGCATGAACATAAGCATGCTAACGCATAGCCACATAGGTTCATGCTAAACAAAATCCCACATACTGAGAAAAACCTACAAGAATAACGCGTCAATCTGGATATCCTACTCAGATTTTCAGCTAGAAATCATGTCAGCTAAACGTGTTTCTTACTTGGCTCCCAAGTTTATTAATCCAAACGCCCAAAGGCAAGACTAATCAATCCCAAGATTCAATCCCCATGCTCAGATATACACATCATTCTCATGCTTAACATGTAACACATTCATGTTATTAAAGCATCTAAACACATGCAGTCAAGCACATGCAATCAACCTCTCATGGCGATGCACCCTCTTCCCACGGCTCTAGGTATTCAAACCCAGTGCTCTAATACCAATCTGTCACGCCCCAAATTTCGGGTCACGTAAAACACCCACAAATAAACAGCATAACCCAACCCAAGAACATACTCAAAAAAAAAATCATACATGCATTGTATATAATCGCTAAATGACATATATTACACGGTTCCAACACCAAAAAAATATGTTACAACATACATATAACAGAAAAATAAAAAGGAAGACTACTACAGCTCTTCCACCTCTCCAGCAACTCTGGATCAATTTGCATGACCGGTACCTGAAGAAAATTAAATCACACACCATGAGCCAAAGCTCAGCAAAAACTAGACAAGCATTCAATATAAGCTAAACATGCTAGAAAAATAAGGTGCAATTTTAGACTTTCTTTCAAGCCTTTAAAATAATTTCCACAAGCAACGGGAAAGTGAGGATAAAAATCATGTTAGACTCACAAGAGCCCCGAAAATGATTTTTGTATTTCAACTCTCGTAGGCCATTGATACATTTTCTTTTACAAAAGTTTGGTTTATCCATCCCGATATGCATTACATGCAATCCATGAATCTTCTCAGACTTTCATCAATGGGCCATAGCCCCCATCAATGCATCTTTACAGACTTTCACCGAGGGACCGTAGCCCTATCGAATGCCTCTTTATGAACTTTAACTGAAGGGTCGTACCCCAACGCAATCTTCTCAGACTAAGACCGAAGGATCGTAGCCCTAATGTTATCTTCTCGGACTGAAACCAAAGAACCGTAGCCCCCGTCAATGCATCGTCAGCTAGAGCTGACATTCATCGAACCGCATGCTCATCTATCCATACCATACACCTATGCATAACCTAAACAAGATTTAAATGCATAAAATCACGTACTATCACTACGTTTTACAAACCAGGTCACATGCTACACACGCGACTCGCACAACACTTGCAACTCATGCAACATGCACCATATGCATTCGTTTCTCATAACTCACACATACATGCCTATAAAACTTGCGTTTTAAAGAATAAATCACGTTACACATAACGACATCAAAGCCATGTAATCTACTTACATAATCTATACATAAATAAATTAGAGTTATAAATGTACAAAGCCAGTTATAAACGCACATAGCCAGATATAACTTCACATCATGAGGCCACCCGTCAAACAACCCGACATCCACTCACATGGACAACCAACAACACACAAACTAAGCCTAACTCGAAGGCCAACACCACCCAAGCGCTTGAGCGCTCAACCACCGCTCGAGCGGTCTCCTACTGACATAACACACTGCCACAGCCCCGCTCGAGCGCACAACCACCGCTCGAGCGGTCACCCACCGACCCAACTCTTGACCATCATGTCGCTTGAGCGCACAACCACCGCTCGAGTGGCCAACGCTGGAAGGAAACCCAAACCAAGAAATAAAACCAAACTCCCGCACGCAACGATGCACAAACCACCGCAAGCACAACCGTGCACGAAAAACCCGCATCAACCATGCACGTCACCCCCGAGGACGGCACCTAACAAACACCCATGGCCACGACACAACCCCCGAAGCCACAACACGACCAACCGAACCCCAAAAAGAATCCAACAGTATTTTAGTCGACTAATTCCATAATCAATCAACCGAGTACCATTGAAATCTAATTGAAAACCAAGGACCCAACCACCAACACATCATAAGCCAGACCAACACACGACCAACATGGCCAACACAGAACCACACACGCCCAACACGCGCCCTACACAACTCACGACGCACACACGCGCCCAACACAAATCCACAATGCACACATGCACCCAACACAAACCCACGATGTCCTAAGAAACAAGAAACTTGATAAAAATCTCATCAAGGATGAAAAACAACATTTTCCAAACGTTCGTTCAAAAACGGGTGAAAAACGATTTAGAAATCTTGACATACCTTCACTCTTTTGATCACAACTTTTTCTCCAAAATGAATTTGATGTTAGGGAGGTTTTATTGGAAAGAAGACTTTCGGAGCTTCGATTTGAGTACAAGAACGACCCCATTTCGAGTCCGGATGAAGGAGATATCATCAAAACAAAACGACCCTACGCAGCTAGTCCGCTCGAGCGAACGTTGGGCGCTCAAGCGAGCTACCACCCGAGAAAAACCCAGATTTCTTGTTCTTGAGTGTTCTAAGGCCCAAAACTCTTAAACACTCACAAACCACCATCTCAACCACAAATCTAAGCCTCCAAACACCTTCGCGACACCCTTGGACGTGCCCAAACCCAAAACTACCACAAAATCTCGAAAGGAAAAACTTAAAACCCGATTCCATCCACCGAAATCAACATAAAACCCCTTTTCAAGCCAAAACCCAATTTTTCAAAACATAAATTGATTTTTTTATGTATTTTTAACCAGCAAAAACAGACACGATTACACGTAACTCTCTTAGAAGACATAAGAGTCTAGGATCCTACCTCGGTGAGTTAAAAACTTAACGTCCCGATCCACATGCAAAACTGAGCTTCGTCAAAATAAAATTCTGTCTGGATGAACGCGTAGCCCACCGTGCCAATAGCAAGGATACGCTGTTGGATCATCAAAAATCAAGCCCCGAGCCCCCGAGAAATTAGAGAGAAGATAGAGAAAAAAAAACTTAGTTGATAAGTTTTGAAAATATCTTTTGAAAATATCTAACTCCAGATATTTATAGGTCTCTAAAATATCTTTTTTTAAAATTTTTGAAATTCGTACCGTAACACCCCACGATCCCGGGAACTTGCCCTGCATGCATATCTAACCCCGATCATGCATCAAAACGCATTTAAAACATGCTAAAGAAAAAACGCTAAACGCGCGCCGAAAAAAAAATGGGTCAGGGTCTCACACGAATCGCCAACCAAGAAATGATATAACGAAGCTTCTACGCGTAGATCATTCTTCCCACACGTACAATCGAGAAAAGAGTGAGCAAAAACCTCCAATGAAGGTGGGAGAGCTCAAGGGTGGCTTCTAGTGAAGTTTCTAGGGTTAGGGTTTTTAAGGTAGAGAGAGGGAGAGATGAGAGAAATGAGTCTCAATCTCGAACTTAAAGTTTCTCTCTATCATAGACCGCTCAATCAATCTCAAAACCGATCGATCAGTCTTTCGCTAGAAGGCATCCCAAAGAAAGAAAGCATATATGTTTCAAATTTTGTTCCAACGCCTCAAAGCTTATCCAAACGATTCACACTAATTATTTTCATGCACTATCAAGCATATCATTATCATCAACAATCATTATCATGATTTACATTTCAATTCTCTCACATAATTAAACACTTGACAATTTTTCGCCAAAATTACCACAATAAGGTTTAATTAATCTTTACCAATTAAAAAGGACCGGGTCCCTACAAAACCTAGTGTTGTGAATCTAGTCGAGATTAACCTCTCGAATAAATTATGTATTCGAATGCTTAAATCTTATAAACTCTTCTTTTCTTGGAATGAACAACCTGTAAATTCTTAATTATTTTGACCACTCTTAAATTGATAAAGAATCCATCCTTATTATGACCATTTATTTTTCTTTAAAATCTCAATGTCTTACTCAATTGCTAGAGTGATCTTGTAAAACCATTGTATATATATTTAAAATCCTTATCAGAGGACTACATTTAGTTATTCGATTTGAAGCACATTTGGCTGACGTAACTTCAGGGCATATATCTACTTGAGTACTCATTGCTTAACCTTGCCTTCATGAGATTTAATCGAAATTAATTAATCTCAAACATGAGAAAATTTTTTTTCCTCCAACCTTGATATTTATGTTTGTGGTATCTCCATCCTTCACCTATATAATTGAGCTTTGAGTAACTTTGTTCCTGAAATACACCACTTCAATTAAACTTGGTTGATTTGCATTTATTAGACCCACTTGATTCTTGTATTCTAATCTTTGAATCCTTGGGAATTTATCTCAAATCTTGGAAGAGAAACTGTTCACCTTCTCGTTCAGTGTTTCACATCAAACTCATATTTTTTAGTGATTTCAAATATTATTTGAAAACCTCGATTAATTTTAATAAGATAAAAAAATTAATAGTAAAAGAAAATATATCCTTTGGGAAAGACCAATCCATTAGTACATATTTTTTTGGCATCAGGAGAGTAGAAGAATCCACATGAAAAAAGAAAGTTACTAAATGCGCCAATCATCCTCAACTTGTTGAAAATGGATGTATACTTTAAATTTTGAGGACGAAATTTAATTAAGAAGGAAAGGTTATAATACCCCTTTTTTATTTGTATTGTAGAACATATAACCTCTCGTAAGACTCGTAAAACCTAGAACATAAGGTATGTAAAAAAAATTAATTTTTTAGAGAACTAACGGGCTAAGGACCAAAATAAAGAAAAAGGCCCAAACAAAAAAGGAAAAAAGCGCAAACACTAAAGGCCTAAATTAAATAAAGTCTAAGTCTCCATATAGGCCAAGTTCCCAAAAGCCTAAAATTTAATGTGTCCCAAGTTTTATAAAAAGTCCAAATCTTTTAGGAGGTTAAGATTTTAAATAAGGCCCAAATAGTATTAAAGGTCCAAAATCAAGTGAAGCTCAAGACTAATTAAAACTCCAAAACCAATTGAAGGCCCAACGATTCTTTTCGAAAGCCCAAATTCTAATTCTTTTTACAAGCTTAAGTTTAAATAAGGCTTAAGCAAATATCAAGGCCGAAAGTATAATATGGCCCAAATAGTAATCAAGGCCCAAAGTTTAATTAGGCCCAGAACTAATATAAGTCAAAATTCTAACAAAAAAGGCCAATCCAAGTGAAGGCCCAAATTTGTAATTCAAGCCCAACAAAGTAAGCCCATGAAATTTTAAAAAACCTTTGTGTCAATCCCAAATTTCTTTCCACCAATCCCAAACAATTTAAAGTTTGAGCCTAGAAATATTATATATATATATATATATATATATATATATATATATGTGTGTGTGTGTGTGTGTGCGCGCGCGCGCGCACATAAAGAAAGATAGATATATGTAGAGATTTTTTTTAATCACATAGAATGGCCCCACCTTTTCCTTAATTTAAGGAACAAATTGGTACCTTTGGAGATTTAAGTCTTACTTTTCTTAAGCCAAACAAAAAATGTACTTGTTGACCCTAGGCTCATTAGGTTTTGA
>JAOTRH010026202.1:8527-21558 GCA_034768845.1 Heliamphora exappendiculata | reverse complement strand
GATCTTCTATCAATTGGACATCCTGCCTAGTCTGCATCAGAATAGCCCTCAGTACGCGAATGACCCCAATCACAAAATTGTAGACCCATCCCTGGGTTGCAATTGAGATATCGGAGAATACGAATCACTGCATTCCAGTGGGGAGTACGAGGATCAGACATGAATTGACTCACAATGCTGACCGGATAGGCAATGTCTGGTCTAGTTATGATAGTCAAATAATTAAGTTTCTCCACCATTTGTCGATACCTGCCTGGATGAGGAAACACATCACCTTCACCAAGAAGAAGCTTCATACTTGGATCCATCAGAGACTCCACACTTTTTGTCTTCAGTAGACGGGCATCACGCAGAATGTCAATCACATATTTCCTTTGAGACATAAAGATCCCATGCTTATCTCTAGCTACCTCAACTCCCAGAAAATATCGCAAGTGTCCAAGATTCTTTGTTTGAAATTGTGACTGCAAGAACGTCTTTAGGTTGCCAATCCCAACATGATCATCACCAATAATAACAATATCATCAACATAGACAACAAGAAGAATACATCCTGCATCAGTTCGACGAAAGAACACTATATGATCTTTGCCTGACTGTCGTAGTCCAAACTGTTGTACCACCGTGTTGAATCTCCCAAACCAGGCCCGAGGAGATTGTTTTAGACCGTATAAGGACCGACGAAGTCGACACACAAGGCCAGGCCTCCCCTGAGCAACAAACCCGGGAGGTTGCTACATATAAACTTCTTCCTGAAGGTCACCGTAGAGGAAGGCATTCTTGACATCCAGCTGATACAGGGGTTAGTGTTTGGTGACAGCGAAGGAGAGGAGTAACCGAATAGAGGTCATCTTGGAGACTGGAGAGAAGGTCTCAAAGTAGTTAATGCCATACGTCTGAGCATATCCTTTCGCAACAAGGCGTGCTTTTAACCGAGCCAATGAACCATCAGGATTCACCTTCACGGTATATACCCATTTGCAGCCAACGGCCTGCTTCCCGGTAGGAAGAGGAACAAGCTCCCAAGTACCATTATGCTCGAAGGCGGACATTTCCTCTAACATAGCTGGATGCCAACCAGGATGAGAGAGAGCCTCTGAGACACTTCATGGAATTGCAGTAGTATCCAGTGCAGAAATAAAGGCCTGTAAGGAAGCTGACAACCCCTTATAAGACTCAACATACCTGGGGTGATCCCGACATCGGTGATATGGGCGACGGGCAGCAATAGAGGGCTCACTTGCTGACGGATCAGCCGACGAGAGGACTGACTCAACAGGGGTTGGATCACTTGGAGGTAAAGGTGTTGGAGGCGGCGGTGAGAGCGGCTTAGGAGATGTAGCAGGAATATCAGTGGTAACCCGAGAAAGCATAAAATCAGCATACAAATGAGGTGGAGATGACTCGCGAGCGGGAGATGGACGAGGAGATGGTGAATAGAAAGGGATGGACTCAAGAAAGATAACGTCCCGAGACACAACAAAACGACGGAGTGCAGGACAATGACACCGATACCCTTTTTGATACTGAGGATAGTCAAGGAACACACATTTAAGGGCACGAGAATCAAGTTTGGTAACCTGTGGTCTGGTGTCGCGTACATAGCATATGCAACCAAAGATTTTAAGTGGCAAGGAGTGGAGAGGCACCATAGGAGTTAGAACAGATATAGGAGAAAGACCACCCAATAGTGGACGGCATGCGATTAATGAGATAGCACGCCGTAAGAACTGCCTCACTCCAAAACTGATGAGGCACATGTATATGATACAATAGAGCCCGGGCTGTTTCTAACACATGTCTATTTTTCTGTTCAGCTATCCCATTTTGTTCGGGGGTATCGGGACACGACCGTTGATGGAAAATACCACGACTTAGCAAGAAGTCCCTCATACCAGTAGACAAATACTCCCCCCCATTATCACAACGCAAGATTTTAACACAAGTGCCAAATTGATTTTGTGTAGTCATGCAAAGTTGGGTAAACACAGACAAAACCTCAGATTTATGCTTTATGAAATAGAGAAATGTGTTACGGGAGTAATCATAAACAAAACTCACAAAGTAGAGAAAAATGAATAAAGAAGTGACCAGACTAGGTCCCTCGACATTGGAATGAACTAACTGAAACGGAGCTGAAGCTCTTTTATTGACACGAGAGGAGAAAGGCACACGCAGGTGCTTAGCAAAACGACATGACTCACACTCAATAGTTGACATCGACTTTAAACTAGGGTAAAGTATTTTGAGATTTTATAGACTGGGATGACCAACACGACAGTGAATATCAAGAGCAGAAGATGATACAGCTGAATATGCTTGAGCAGGAGCAGCATCCAGCAAGTACAATTCCTCAGAGACCCGTCCTCTACTGATAGTCTTCTTCGGCGAAAGATTCTGAAAAATACAAGAGTCAGGAAAGAATGTCACTGAACAATCCAAATTAGAGGTAATTTGACTGATGAATAGTAAATTGAAGGGGTTATCAGGGGTATGCAAGACATTATATAAAGAGATAGCAGAGGTTGGTGTTGCAACACTGCAACCCTTGACAGCTAGAGAAGATCCATTAGCCACCAAGACACCAGCATGACCAGGGGTAGACTTGTAATAAGAGAGAATACTTGATGATCTAGCCATGTGAGCAGAAGCGCCAGAATCTATAACCCAAGTGTGGGGGGTAGCCACACATGCAGTAGGATTACCTGCAAATGTGGCTGTTGGTACCTCAGACGAACTCCCATTCTGTCCAATCTGTCCATACATGTACTGATCGTATTCTGCTGCAGTCATCTCCACAACTCGTCTGGTTGAGCTGGATGTTCCCTGAGGACTCGGCTAGATATAGTCTGACGGGCTGAAATCGAATGTGGCATTAGCCACCAGTGGAGGCTTTCCATGAAATTTGTAGCATTCACTACGAATGTGCCCCCTTATCCCACAATAATGGCACGTACAGGTCTCGCGACCACCATCACGACCAGACCTACCACTACCACGACCGCGGCCTCGACTGATGCGGTTACCATGAATACCTACTAGAGCAGATTGGTCAGATGCCTCAACAGGGGATGCGGTAGGACCGCGAGAGTCATCCCGACGAGATGCTCGACTTAGGCGTCGGAATGTCTCGAAAAGAGTATGAATATCTGCCCCGGCAAGGATCTGAGAACGCGCCGAGTTGAACTCGGAATCCAAACTGGCCAAGAAGCACACCACCAGTAGTTGTCTTTGTTGCTGAAACAGGGATAACTCATCCGTGAATGGAAGGAGCCGGTCAAACTCGTCTGCCAAAACCTTGAATTGCAAAAAATGATCCTGAAGTGGCTTCCCGGATTGCTGAGACTGAAAGAAGCCTTTTATAACGTCATATAAACGGGAAAGGTCATTGGTGGATGAATAAATTGACTCTAATAAGGACCAGATCTCTCGTACGGTATCAGTGCTAGCCACTAAGGCCTGAACGGAAGGTTCCATTGAATTTAGTAGCTGACTGAATATCTGAGTATCGTCTCGGGTCTAGGTCCGAAAGGTTGCTGAGGTCTGAGATGGAGGATCACCAAATAAGTGGGAATCGAGCTCCATTCCCTGAAGCGACTTCAAAACACTCTTCTTCCATAATGCAAAACTGTTGGCGCCATTAAGTCGCCGATCTACTAACCGTGTGGATGAGGAAAACACCTCTGTGCTATGAAGCACAGATACTTCGAAAATGATGCCGTACACGTATCATATATGTATCGGATACCGATACTCGCCCGATACACTGGGATACGTATCGGATACGCCTGAAAAGTATCTAAAAATAAATTTTTATTTTTTTAATTTTGGATACGTTTTAGATACGCTCGGGATACAGGGGATACACACGGGATACGTTTTGGACACGGGATACGTTTTGGATACGGGTGGGATACTTTTTGGATACGTTTCAATTTGTTTAAAATTATTTTTTTATTTAGTTGATCATTTGGTTTTATTGTTATGATTGTACTATCATCTAAATATTTTTTATACTTAATGGGAACTTTGTTATTTATTATTTATTCCGTTATTCTTGACTTTGATAGTTATTAAATATTTTAAAATAAAAATAAAATCAATAATTCTTGCTTTTAGTTTAGTTTTATAAATAATATAATACTACAAACTATAAAAAATAATTTTTTTACAAACGTATCATAACCGTATTCGTATCTTACTTTTTTTAATTTTGTCGTATCGTTGTATCCGTATCGTATTGTATCCGTATCTCGTATCCGTGCTTCCTAGCCTCTGTGGTACGCTGTCTACCAGCTTCAACATTAGATTTGCGGGTCATAGAATCCTCTGACATTCTTGTGCACCAATCAAGGAACCAAAAAATATCACACCGTTAAATCTTGATCCACACGCGTAAGAGATAGAGAAGGGAACTGAATCGAACCTAACGGCATCCTTAATCTAGCATCATGCTCACCATTTGTCTCAGGAGAAGTGGACAGATGCTGTGAGGGAGAAGCAAACTGATCTGGAAGAGCCAACGAAGTCCGACGACCCTCCGACGAAGCTCCGGCGAGACCTGTTTGGTTAGCTTAAAGCCCTGGAGGCCTTATTGTACTCGGCTGGAGCAGATAGCCATCCTAGAGGGGCTGTCGAAGGTCGGTGTCAAAAGTTTTCGGGCGTAATATGCCAACAGAGGCCGGTGAGTGTTCCTGGGTTGCCGACAGTGGTCGACGATAGCTTCTGGGGTGCCGACGATGGTCGGCGAGGAGTCCTGGGGGTCCGATGAGGGTCGATGTAAGGTTTAGAGAGCCAGACGAGGGTCGGCGACGAGTTTTGGGTTTCAGACGAGGGTCGACGTGAGATTTAGAGAGCAAGACGATGGTCGCCGGTGGGTTTAGGGTTCAGATGAGTTGGTGGCGGCTGGTTAGGGTTCAGATGGCCGGCGGCGCTGGTTTTGCAGGTGGTGGCTAGGGTTTTGGGAGGCTAGGGTTAGGATTTTATGACTCTAATACCATGTTAGAATAAAGGAGAAGAGTGTATCTCACCAAAGGAGACGTACACACATATTTATTAAGGAAAAGAGGATTACAATAGCTACTGTGGGCCACATAATATTACGTACTATATATATATATATATATTAACCCTTACTACTGAACATATTACTCTACAGACTTCTACCAACCCCCACTCGCTTAAAATCAAAGATGCCATTGCGCCCCACCGTCTTCTCCGGCCTCTTCTTTACAACCGCTGACGCACCTAGGTCCAAACTTTGGCGATAAGCTACTCTTGGCCCTTTCTTAGCCCATAAAATCGTAACGATAAGCACCCCAACCCATCTCTACACCACCAGAATTCCCTCTCCTGAACTCTAATTTTGTTTTGTGCCCATCAAAGATGGCTTCTTGCTGTAGTATCTTCATTGATCTAGATAAAGTTACCGTAGAGATTCCCTAAAGCATTGAAGACACTCAAATCCCACAAATGATCTGGCAATGTGGGTGAGTGGATTGGGCTGGGTGGGCTGCAGGTTATATTTTTTCAATTCACTATCAACCCAACCCAATCCAACCCAACCACAAATCCCAATCTCATATATACATATTTATGATTATATGAATTTCTTATAAGTTATAAGGAACATATTAGAGCATTTATGACTTTGATTGCTACTGTAATAAGGTGAAGATTTTTTTAAGATTAGTATGCATTGTAAATGTAGACATATTTAATTATGTTGTTATTATTGTTACTGCCATTGATGTTGTTGTTGTTGATTGACTATTGTTTTTAGTTGAACTTTGACAACTACCAAATGAGGATAATAGCACTCCATTGGCTCCATACCATGAAGAGTTTGACTCTATTGGCTCTATACCAGGATAATCGCACTCGCCGAATGACAACCACCAAACTAGGAGGAGTTTGACTCCATCTAAGACCCACTATCCTTCCAGGACATGAGAAGCCTCCTTAAATGGAAATACAAAGAAAGAGAACGTATCTCCTCCATCTAGGACCGACACTCGTTTGGTACTTCCATCTTCGATTAACTCTCTCCTGCAACGCAGAAGTAATCGGTATGGGGTTAGCATCACCTTGCCCCAACCGGCCTACCAGGCTTTGCTCTAGAAAATTAACAACCTCCATTAATGAACTATAGGCTACCTTAATATCACAATCCGCCCTCTTACTACCTTCCGCCGCCAGCTCACCAAGGTCGAAGCCAGGCAACACTTGGTGAACCCCCTCCAGCCATCACCAAATGGAGACTCATGAATGCATAGTGCCAACAACTTGCTCTATTCTTGTTACTTTGACATATCCATCTCCCCAACATACCCACTGCTCTTCTGGCCTTTGATGCTTCTCTAAGCTTTGTAGACAACCAGCAAACCTTCGGCCTGCAGCAACCTTATAAACTTTTGAAACCCACCATCCCTCTCCGTCACCAGCAGCTGACTCCCCTCAGCGACAAGGTAGAAAGTCTTCCTCTCAATCTGGACAATCCTCCTTCCTTCTTTGTTCAAGAGGATTTACTTTCTTCCTTTTCCAATAGATCAGCATCTTCACATATCATGCTTTGGTTGCATTATAGTTTTTGAGTATTACACTTTCATTCTACAAATTGAGCCCATTTGTGAATCCAAGTTGAGGATGTTAAAATGCTATTGTTCTTAATCTCCTCAAGTTACTTTTTTTTTTTTTTTACTTCGTGCATATGTGGATTTAAAGCATTTTTAATATGTAGATTTTTGATGTTAACAGTGAGTTCCTATTCATTTATCAGGTTAAATATGGTAAAAGAAAATTTTATCATGAAGTTATTTTAGGAGACGTTAGATCAAAATTCTAGTTTCAGTAATTACAAGGATGTGTTCGACCTTCAACCTGCATCTGCGTGGAGAGATCTCCACCATTACTTCATTTGTCTATGCCTGCAATTGGGAACAAAATATTAGTATTACCTTTAAGAAATCCACCTTCCCCTGTGTTGATATACACTAAAAAGTTATTTCTGAAGAAAATCGGGGTAAACTTTATGAAGGAATTAGTGCGCCATACAAGGTTGGGTTTAAGATACTTTACGTAAATTCTTATCAAATGTTTTTTTAGCAGTCAACCGTTGATGAATTAACTGGAGGCAGAGCCTTTTTGAATCAAGAGGAGTTTCAAAATGCGGAAAGTCCAAAGCGAAGGAGTGGTGCATCCAAACAGAAGCAATTGGGTTCTAGCAAGCGGCCTGTGGAAAAGGTTTGTTTCACAATATACCTGAGTTGATTTTCATAGACTGCATATGTTGTATTTGCTTGATAAGAGATCAAGGTCTCTCATTCTTCAAGTGATATCTTGGTTGTGATTGAGAAGGTCACACCTGATGAACCATCAAGGTGGACCAAAGAAATTAAGATTCAAAAGAAGGAAAATGGAACTAGAAAAGATGCTGTCTGGACCTCTCCTTCATACTTTGATCCAATTTCAATGCAGTTTTGATTGTTTTTTCCCTCGTTCCCTTTACACTCACAAATGCACCACTTATGTTGGTATGATAGTTAATCTTCACATGTCGTTGCTTTGGTTGTATCATCTGGAGTTCTTGAGTTCCATACTTACAGTCCTTACAGAATCTCAGACTATATGAATCTTGATTGAGACCTAATCCTACTGTACTACTTGGATCCCATAAAAAAATTTGTTTTGCCTTGAAAAAGATGCTTTGTGCTCTCTGGAAACTGGAGATGCTAATAGTGCATTACCAAACCAAAAAGATGGATGAGTTGCAGTTTTAAATGTGAAGACTTACTCAAAAAGGACATCTTGCATGGTGTCCAACTAATAATTGTATATTATATATATATATATATATATATATATATATAGTTGTCGATTGCTCTTCTGTATCGGTCTTAGTTTTTCTGTTTTACTCAACTTGTAGTGAAAAATATCACTTTACTGGTGCCTTTGTGCATTGTGTGGTACATACGTCAGTATATGATACTTGTATATTCGTTGATTTTATAGAAATTTT
Organism: Heliamphora exappendiculata; assembly: GCA_034768845.1. Classification (NCBI taxonomy): domain Eukaryota; kingdom Viridiplantae; phylum Streptophyta; class Magnoliopsida; order Ericales; family Sarraceniaceae; genus Heliamphora; species Heliamphora exappendiculata. The sequence continues at coordinate 13,541 of JAOTRH010026202.1, read as the reverse complement.
GGTTCAATTGGCCGTGTGTACTGTGTAGCACCTTTTTGTGTTGGCCTAATGCCTTATTTCTTTATACATATTTACTTACTAAAACAATGATTATCTTGTGGAATGGCATTGTCTGTGTTATCAATATGTGTTCCTAATATCCTCAAGCTTCACCTTTTGACTGCTTGAATATGTGGATTTGGAAAGTGATATTTGCATTAAATATCAAATATTTAATGGTAACACTTAACAGATAATTATAAAAGAATACTACTAATCTCCATGTGTATGGGCCTGTAATTGAATAAAAAAAAGCCTCTTTTGGTACTAGCTTTATGAAATCTACCTTCACTTGTGTTGATGTGTACTAGAGTGTTTCTACTAACGAAATAAAGGGGAAAACTTTTTCACTTGATTATGTCACTTAGGTATTCGTGCTTCATACACAACCGGGCTAACACATTAACCAATATTGTTATTAAATGTTTTTTTATTTCAGCCTAAGACGGGTGAATTAAGTGGAGGCAAAATCTCTCTCAATCAAAAGGGCTCTCAAAATGTGAAAACTCCAACGCTCAGAAGTCGTGTATCAAAACATAAGCAAATGGATTTTAGCATACAACCCATAGAAAAGGTTTGTTTCGCAATATACCTGAGATATTTTTGGTTCATTGCTTATTATACTACATTTGCTTAGTCAAGATCAAGATTTGATTCTTCAAGTGATTACTAGGATGTGATTGAGAGGGTCACACCTGATGGGCTACCTCCAGGATGGATAAAAGAAGTCAAAATTCAAACGGTCTGAGTCTCTTATTTCATACTTCATCTAATTTCAATTCAGTTTTTATATGTTTTTTTTATTGATCAGCAAGTTTTTATGCATTTCCTCTCTCTCTGTGCAATCCCCCCTCCCCACATGTACACTCATACATGGGCTCGTTTGATTACCGGTATGAATTGGGTGGGATTAGTAGTGATGTGGGATTAGTAATGAAGTAAGATTGATTTTTTTGTGTTTGAATTGAGTAGGATTAAATAACGGACTAGATAAACTCATGTTTGATTTGGGTGGAATTGAATAACGTTGGATAGGATTATAATGGTCAATTTTCAATAGTACCCTTGTATTAATATTATATTTAATATTTTAATATTTCTTATTAATTTTTAAAATTTTCAAATTCACTCCTTAATTTAATTCTTCTTAGTCCCACAGCCCTTCGCTAAGTTATCTCTTATTTGGTGGACTAACAATCCGTCCGGATAACTAGTTCGGAGGCTTTTTTATACAAACAAACGTCGGATTGAATTATACTCCGGATTAATAGTCCGGACGGATTGTTAATTCACCGAAACAAATGAGGCCAAACGTTGGATTGAACTATACTCCGATTAATAGTCCGGACGGATTGTTAATTTGCCGAAACAAACGAGGCCATAGTGCATCTTCATATGTGAATTTTGATAGAGATCTAATTATTGCAGTACTACACCGATCCTGTAAGTGGTTATGTCTTCTACTCCCAAAATGATGCTTTGCGCTATTTGGAAACTGGAGACTTTAGTAGCTGCTTCACCAAACCAAGGAAGAGGGATGAAATTGGGTTTTTGAATGAAGAGACTTCTTTCAGTGTACGTCTTGTTTGGTGCTCAAACCTAGTCCTTTTTCCTTTGTTGTTGATTCTCTTCAGTATCAGCCTTGATTTATCTGTGTTACCTGGCCTTGCAACCAAAATTATAATTAGTTATTGGTATTGTAGCATTTTGTAGCACAGTCGTTGTAGTAGTAGTTATAGTAAAGGAGGATAAGTATTAGTTAAAATATCACCACTATCTTTTACCTGGTTTCCTGGTTATCAATGAGTATTCACAACATCCTTGAGCTATAAATTTTGACTTCGTGCATGTGTGGATTTCATAGGAAATTATGTACATTACATATGAAATATTTAATGTAGGAGCGGGCTCATAACATTTATGACGTCAAATCTTAATCTTAAAGAATAATCTACTATTAAGTGATCTTATGAGTCATTAAATCGGAGTTCAAGTTTGAGTAACTGTTAATATTAGTCCAATCTGCAACTTGCTTTGAGTCCAAAGTATGTGAATTTGAAGACCAGGCGACCAGAGGAAGTATGAGTTCAGTGGGGAGGTTGGTTGCAATGGGATGGTAGCTTTAAGGATTCAACAATTCTTGGTTCTGGTTGGGGCCAGCCTAAGATTACAGAGACACAATAATGTTGACAAACCTGTGTTCTTTTCGATGGTCTCTAGGTTTTAAACCAGTGATTTGGTTGTTTTTCGTTCTTCTCCTTTTAAGTGTGCTACAAGTTCTTTTAAATGAATAAAAATGTTTTGTAAGCCTATTATTTGTTTTGCCATCTTAAGTTGTTGCAAATTCTGTTTAATGAATTAGAGATTTTATATTAATTGGTATAATTTTACTTAAGCTTTACATAATAGAAAGTCTTAAAGACAGAAATCAACACAAAAGGGCACTTGGTTGTCTGGATTGATGATATGTATAGTGTGGACCACGCTTGAAAAGAGATCTGGACGCGCTGCACTTTTTGTCCACTTTTTTGTGTTTCAATTCTGTGGACTTAGCATTTCTATTTACATTATCTTTGGCCGATCAAGTTGAAATAAAAGTAACATAAAAAAAAGTTGAATTTGATGCAAACCTTTCCAAAATTTTATAATGACTTGATAAGAACTTACAATCATGGATTGGGCTGACAAAAAGTGAACCAAAAGGATCAAATAAAATACAAAAAAAAAAATCTATTACAATAAATTACTTAACTCTCTCCAATCTCTAACACAATACCTTTGAATGGAAGAGAAACTAATGTCCAAAAGGACGACGAATAACCCCCTATATCCCATAAGTATTGATATGCGCAACCTTATCTTCAAATATTCTAGCATTGCGCCCCAACCAATTAACCCAAAAAACTTTAAATTTATGCAATTTTGCCTTCTTGTTTGACTCAAAGTCCTTAATCAATCAAAATCTTTTGTAAACAATTTCTCAGTGCCACCTAACAAGATCCACCATATGAAATAGCCTAGTCAGCAACAACAAAAAAAGCTGACGAATAATGCGAAAATAGGTAGTCCAACGATTCCCTTTCCCTTCGACACATAACGCACCATTGAGTGCAAAGATAATTATTTGGTCTACTGTTTGTAACATATCATTAGTCATGAGACTTCTATGACCAAAGACTACATAAATATCTTAGCTTTAAGAGCTCCACCACTTTTCAAGTTTTCTTTTGATAAGGATAAGGAATATCTATTGGATTAGAAATTGTTATCGAAAAAAGATTTACAAGAAAAAAACTTTTGAGAAGTGAAGAGACTATCCTCTTGTATCAATGTGGTCAGGTCTCAAGGAATAATTAGCGAGATTAACCAATACGGACATTATTTCAACCGATTCCCTATCATTAAGATTTCTACAAAAACTAAAATTCTATGAAGTTGGAGTCATAGGAGAATATGTGTAGAAGCAATAGATACATTACGAGATTGAACCACTTGATATAAACGAGGGAACAAAATACTAAGGGGAGAATTGTCCACCTAAACATAATTCCAAAATGAACATGCTCACCAGCGCCCACCTTTAACAAAACAAATGTCAATAACAGAGGAAACATATTAGAAATAGCTGGGGAGTGTAGCGGGCTATTTAGGAAAAGAGGGAACAAAATATCAAGGGGAGAATTGTCCACCCAAACATAATTCCAAAATGAACATGCTCACCAGCGCCCACCTTTAACAAAACAAACGTCAATAACATAGGAAACATATTAGAAATAATTTCTAATGGAGAACGACAATTTTTCCTACTAACCACACAAAAATCCCAACTATTAGCTTTAACTCCTTATTTACTTTTAATGATCAAGTGCCAAAGTGAATTTCTCTCAAAAAGAAATTTTCATAACCACTTGCCAAGGAAAAGTTAGGATTTAGGGTTTAGCGTTTAGTGTCCCAGTTAACCAAATAATCTTTTTTATTCTCTTCCATGCCTTCCCACAAAAAAATCACTCATTACTTTTACGATCGTATTTGTAACCCCAACCAGTATCTTAACACAAGGACAAATAGTATACTTTTACGATCTTATTTGTAACCCCAACTAGTATTTTAACACAAAGACAAATAGTGAATGGGAATGCTTTAATACTAATTGCACCAAAGTATATCTTCCCCTCTAGAGAGCAAAGCTCTTTTCCATCCATCCAGTTTCAACCTCCATCCAGTTTCCTCGTACATCAGAACCCCAAAAGACTTATTTCTAGGGTTATTACTTAGAGGGATCTCCAAATACCTAACAAGCAAGTGGCCAATGTGGCATCTGGTAACACTCATAATGTTAGTTTTACCCAAATTAACCTTAAGGTGCTAAATGCACGTGAAAAAAATTCTCCCCACACAATAGATTACCACCTTGGATTCTTTAAAAAATGATAAGTTATGTTATTATCGACAAATTGTAAATGAGATAAAGATACCATTTTCCTTCCCACCGTGAAACCACGTCTTCATGGGAGGGGAGATTTTTTCATTTTTGTTGCTATCTTTTTAGAATGGATTACGCAGTGATCAAATAACACTCTTATGGTTAGAGAAAAAGAAAATTGGATGGTCAGGAAAAAAAATGAATTTAGGCTTAGTGGAGTTCGACTGCCTCACAAGGTTAAGTTCCTCTATGCTACAAAGAGTCATCCCAGTTTAGTCCCTTGCTTTGTCAAGTAAGAACAAATTTAACTCATAGAAGCCCCGTATATCCCGGATGCCATGCTAAAACTTGACGTCTCAAATTACACATCTGACGCCACTAGGGTCACCTCCTTTGCCTTCTCAACTATTCTACCTATTGCATTCAGTACTAAAGTGAAAAGAAGCAACAACAAAGGGTTGCCTTATCTTAGATCCCTGTAAATCTTAAAATTCCTTCTCGCTTGTCCATCAACAATGCCATTACAAGACAATAAGCATCCTTCCAGGGGGG